>JALIZH010013885.1:22500-85740 GCA_030522465.1 Rhipicephalus appendiculatus | reverse complement strand
GACCGGTGCTGAGATGCTGACCGCAGCGTAGCGGTCATCCGAGTGCATCCTAGATCATACGTAAAGCACGGGCTAATAGTAAGAACAACCAAAATGAGCGTCTGATAAAAAATATCTGATAGAACACAAAATACCATGCTCATTTTGAAATAATGATATTTTCTACGGCGCTTGAAATGCGGCGCTGTCTTGAACAGTGACATCCGGAAAAGCGACATGCATTTCGTAACTAGCGCGTGGAGTTGGGCTGTCCTTCAGCACAAGTGGTTTAGAGCTGTCGATCCAAGACAAAAGGCCGTAGTTAATTGTCCTCATCAGCAGCAGCCAAAGCACCAACAAAACTCACAGGGTGACTTGTGCATGCACATAAGAGGACTCGAAGACGAAAGCCATCTTCATTTTCTTCTCAGTCGATGTATAAGGGAGCAGGGAACACGAGCCGTGGCTTCACGTGCCGCAGCCAAGCGCGGTCTTCAATTTCTTCTCTTGATGTCGCGCGCTCTCCGGTTTTGTTCGCCACTCAAAGGAGGGCGCTACAACGGCATCATGTGGCGTTACGTCACATAATATCATGCAAGAATGTGTGACGTCATGATGACGTCACATATTTATGCGATCTGTGACGTCACTGATGACGTCATACGGGGACGTCATCGCGTGGTGATGATGTCTTGCATCCCTCGTTTCCGACGCCTCGGGACGGTCGCCGCCGACGGTAAACTTTCCCATTTGATGAGCTATCTAAAGCTTTCACCTTAAAATTGTGCAGTTACGTAAGTACTTCGCGAAATCTTGACTTATGGCGTAGTGGCTACTTTGCAACAGTATCTGCATTAGACACTAGCAGAGAGGGAAAGAGATAGTGGAACTTTATTCAAGGGAAAGGGGGATCTTGGAGCTTTTACGACTGGGGCCCAACGTCCAAGGCTCCAGTGGCCTTAGCCGCCCGTCGAAATTGATCCAGGAGCGCTAGCTGCACTACCGAGTCCGAGCTGGCGAGTTGTGCCTCCCACTGCTCTGTACTAGGTGTTAAAGGTATGCCGAGAAAATTGGCTGTGTTGCCTAATTTACAATGGCACCCGCGCGAGACATGGCAGGGAGTCGGGCTACCGCCGCACCACGGACAAAGACAATTCGTGACGCGCACAAATGCTCCTTTCCTCAATGTACGGTTTAGGTATCCACCGAGCAACAAAGCACGGGACGCGAATGAGAAGATGATGCGAACGGGGCCCCGAAAGCTATCGTGTTCGAACTTGAAACGCGGAGCTTAACCGTTCTCCACACGTTGACACGACATCTTTCTACTGAATCTGTTCCAAAAGTTTCTCTGTAACCCAAATACGGTGATGTGGACGGGGCAGCAGGAGTCAATGAGACATTTGAAGTCTTCAAAGTTAGCGCACCACTAACCTGACGGTGCCGCGTGTATCGTATATATGTTTCGGCAGCTGTGCCTACGTATAAATAACCCAAGACAGCAAAACCTGCCAACTGGCAACCATAAACGCCTGCGCGTTTATTGCCTGAAGGCTGAACATACATGCTATTCCTGTCGCCCGCTCCACCACGCACAAACAAACAGTAAGCCAGAAGACGCTATGAAATCTGGCGTCGCTTCTAGTTGAATGAAAATAAAAGTTCATCCTCTCATACTGTATCTGGTGCCTTGTAGATGTTTCCTTTAAATTAATAAAAACTAAGTAAAAGCACTACGGAAGACTTTCCGAGAGCCTCCGAGCAGGAAGATATCTGTGGGCTAAAGAGTGCCATGTGCTGTTTTTGAAAAAGCCTGCACTACGTATAGGGCCAAATGTGTTAAAATGACATTAAATGAGGTGGGAGCAATATCCAGTACATGCTACACGTGCTTGGCAAGTTGTTAGCGTCGTATCTTCTATCGCGACTAGATTAGAAGTCCTTTGACTCTTACAGAAGACGTCCGACCGCCAAGAATTTCTGAACACAGCGTTTACGACCGTGTTCGAATTTACGCTTTTATGTCCGATGTTGTAGTATTTAGCCGACCATTTATAAGTGCTATACCGCACGACTGTGTTTAACAAAATGTGCATCACGCATAGACATTTCCTCATCCGCGTCATGTTTTTTTTAAGTTGGTCAATAATGAATAATTCATTAATTCACACTCGATTCCCTTGCGCAGCATTACAATACTATTTTATGTGCTCTTGATCAGCAGATGTACAAGAAGCCGCAGCGCAATGAAAAGGTCCTACAAAATATTCGCGCCCCATTTTTTAGTGTCGTTACAACGGAAACTGCTGCGCTAAAAAATTTTCTTTTCTTCTCCTGAGCACCATCCTAATATGTAAGTCGCACTTACGTAAATCATCGGATAAGTATTCTACACAGATCGCTAGTAATGACGTTAGAGCTGATAATCCAGTTTCTCCGTGTATGCAAATTTTTGCGTAGACTGGTTGCTTAAGAGTTACGCTCTAGAAAACATGGTAAAGCACTGTAAGTTTGCCCCACCCTGTACGAAGAGCAAGCGGAACATAGCAGTTCGTGATGTGCCGCGGACCATGTTAGATGAAAAATAACAGCCTTTTAGCGGGAAATTCTCGCTCCTCCTGCTCCGCAAATACCGACTCGAGTATACGCATGATCGAGCACGGCGTCTCATCTGCGATTCCACGTGTGCGTGCGACGGGACGATCGGCCGCACTGAATAGCAATTTACACCGCACTGAAATTGGTGCAGAGCAAACGCTCTCTCTCGTTCCAGCCGGAATCCGCACTATTACCATACCGATCGCGTAGCCACCGCGTTTCGCGGCGAAAAGCCGAGATAGCGACATATCTGGGGAATTCATCTGAAGAAGAAACAAGTTTCCGGACGTACTTTATAATACGAATCAACACGAGGTGGGAAGCGAAATGCGTGCGCGCTGCCAATTCGCTGCCGCTGCCGGACATCTACTGCGTCCTCTCCACCCTTCATCGCGACGCTGTCTTCTCTGGCTCTTCTTTCGGTGGACACTTGTGAGGCGACAAGATAGCGTGCCGCATGGAAGAAAACTCAAACCCTTTCCGGCAATTTCGGTGGAGGTCACACGGTCGAGTGCATAATAAAGAAAAGTCATCAGAAAAAAAAAAACGAAAAAAAAAACATAACTCCCCGCCCGCTCTGTGATTCAGCGGGACGTTCGCAGAGCCGGCTATAAAAACGTGCACGGGTTCAAACGAAACGCCAAACACCCTTGTGTCACGCAGCACGGAAGCGTAAAAACCTTCGGATTGTGGTCTTCAGAGGTTTTCAAGCGGACCACCCCACCGCAACACCGTTCCACCATGATCGCCAAGGTGCGCGGAACATCGTATGGATTGTGCCCTTAATTAACGCGTTTGTGTGACCTAGCGAAAGTGTGTCGTAACAGAAGAAATCAGCGGAGTGGGCCACGCACCTGACTTATCTATCGTCGTCCGTGTGCTTTATTTTTTCAGGTGATTCTGTGCTGCCTGCTGGCTTATGCAGCCGGTCAATCCCTTCCTGGAGAACTTGTGAGTGCATAAACTGCTGACAGGAGGTCTCAGACCCATTTAGTTTTACGGTGCGATGATTATAAGGAGGATACAAACATTTTCGTTGCCTATTGCTTTGTCGTGTATCAGTGATAATATGTTAGGCATGGGCCGATGGTAAGAACAAAAAAGTGAGTTTCTGACAAAAAAAAAATCAGATACAATAAAATAATGTCACGCTATCCTTGAACTAGTGGTATATTCCGCGGCACTATAAAATTCGACGCTGTCTTTGACAGTGACTGTCTCGATCAGGAAAAGCTTTATGTATTTCGTAGCTAGCATGTGAACTTTTCTCAAAGCGTGGTGACGACAGCAACGCAATTGCAATCCCGAAGAACGAAACAGGTTTATAGGCCCAAACGTCACTTTCACAACAGATGCCACATCTGTCGCTTCAAAAATTAAAAATTAATATTTTGCTTTAATATCTTGCCGCTGGAGTGAATCGCAGCGGTATGAAAAGGAAATACTGTTATTAAATGTAGCAATAACAATCCCAGCTCGTTTTGCATATTACGACACACATTAAGGATTGCTAAACCACTTCTAAAAAGAGCTGACAAAGTAGAAGCAGGCGGTCGTTAGTCGCTAGATTTGCTTGCGTTGTAACCTTTCTCTTTTTGTTTTCTCTTTCTCCCTTTCTTCCAATCGCTCGAAATCCTCTTCATAGCCGGCCTCACCGTACAGTTTCAATCACGACACCACGGACGAGTACGGCACCCGGATCAGCCACGAAGAGACTGGTGACGAAAGCAACAACAAGGTCGGTTCCTACAGCTACACCGATCCGAACGGCATCACCCGTACAGTGCGCTACGTGGCCGACGCCAACGGTTTCCGCGCCACCGTCGAGACCAACGAGCCGGGCACCAAGACCTCCAACCCGGCCGATGCCCCGTTCGTCTCCAGCGCTGTCGAGCCACCTCCAGCGCCACCAGCACCCAAGCCCGCCACCGTGGTCGTCCGTCCAGCTCCCACGCCCGTGGTCGTCCACTCGACACCTGTTGTCCACGCCCATCCAGTCGTGCATGCCCATCCAGTCGTGCATGCCCATCCAATCGTACACGCTCTCCATGCCACACCAGTTACCCTGCACGCTGCGCCGGTTGCCTTGCACGCTGCGCCAGTCACCTTGCACGCCGCGCCCATTACTATCGCCACAGCACATCACTCGACGCCGGTCCACCACATCGCCATCGCCCACGCTCCGCTGACGTACACCCTGGGACGCGCCAAGAGCTAAGCGTGCTCGGCTGGTCTACACTTTCCCACCTTGGTAACCGCCTACGGGTGTCACGTGGTCAAGCTAAGCCTCTACTGGCTTCGCATCCCGTCTGGGACGCGGAAACAGGACGGCGAGAATCTTCGATGTGTTTCTGAGGATCATTTTTTGCCTATTACTGCTTCCTCCTCGGTCCGCATCGATGCCATGGAGGCCATTGTGTCATGCTTTAACTTCGTTGTACCAGCTTGTTCTAGTTCCTGCGACATATTTCAAGGGGGAATTAGGAAACTAATGCTATGGACGATCAAGGCATTGATTGGTGCGAACAGTGGCGCTAAGGGAGCACTTTTTTTAATAGCGCAGCACGTAATTAGTCTTATTGTAGCCCCAAATAAAGCTACCGGGGCCAGTAGCTTTAGCATACGCGCATACATTTTGGAAACCTACAACATTTTGCCTCTGCATTTTCACGTGAGTTTTTACAAGCGTGAAACATTCTCTGAAACTTGTCTCATTTTACACAGGTCAATTATTTCCTTAAGGCCTACTACAGTGCACTCGCATGGTTTATGCGGCAATTAAAATTTTGGGTGAGTTCATCGCGACAAAGTCGCTGCTGCTTGTGTAGTAGTGAATTCGCGTATTTCCTTTCCTGTGCCTTTCTTTTATCAGCGAGTTGTTTGTGAACGGCTTCCATGTGTGTAAAGTGTAGATAGCTATCTCTTGCTCTCTTCGCACTTGACAGTACTGCCGACTTGTGAATATTTTCTTGTCCATTGAAGTAGATTTATCGGACTATTGTTAGTTTCAGTGTCAACCTTTTCTGAACAAATAAATCGTTTACGCACATCTGCGGACTTTCTTGATCATCATTCAATACTTTTGAATTCGCAACAATAACCTTCGACATCTATTTCGGACTTACCGTTCATCCGAGAAATCCAGCTAGAATGAACCATCGTTCCCTGGTTTCATATTCTGTTGTTATTTTACTCGCTAACAAATAGATGGGAGGTCATCATAACTTTGATGACACATGACATGAACAAGCCACACGATGACACACATCATAACCTTGAGACTTGGTTCAACGATTCAGCATTCACAACAATAACTTAACCACCAATCAGGTGGTTCCTTTATGTACAAGTTTCACCCGCAGATGTTTTTAGAGCTAACAATGACAGACACTCGTGAGGGCCTACTATTACGGTCCACAAAAAAAAAAAAAAAAAACAAGAATAGCAGACGTAGACAGCAGGATCAGTGAAGTAGAAAACAAAAGTTAGATAATGATCAAATATGGAAAATGTCAATGTATTATCAAGAGATTTCACCAAATATGTCGTCGTGGTAAGCAAAAACGTTAGATACGCAAACAAGAACAACACAGTGATATGACAGTAACAACTCATTGCAAATCAGTTCTGCGGAATCCCGCAAGGTGGCGGAATAGTTAACAGAGGGGAATTGACGACCACCCGCTCGTAGCACGGAGCCACAAGGAAACACACACGGGATTTGTTCTTGTCCGGGGATCGAACCCGGGACCAACGCCTGTCCGGGGCGCTTGCTTTATCAACTGAGCTAACTAGGATGCTCCCAATTGGCAGCAGGAGGGCGAATTCATCGAAGATTCGAAGTGAACCGACACATATTATTGTAAACGGGTTCTGCGGAATACCGCAAGGTGGCGGAACAGTTAAGAAAGGGAAAGAAAAAAGACAAAGAAAGAAAGCTTAACGGAGAAACAAACGCTTTCATCGTTAAGACAAAGTGAAGGCATTATTACTAGCAGAACAACAGTTGCGTTACGATGTCGTGCGCATAAAATGCCTGTTAAACTTTCATAGGCAAATTTCTTTTCTGCCTTTTTGTTACGGGTTCAATTTTGTTTTCGCTAAATCAACGTAGCGTTAGCGCGGGAACAACTAACCCAACAGTCAGCCCTGCTTTGTAGACAAATAAAAATGTGCTCGCAGCGAACAAAGAAAGCTGCACTGTCAAATAGTGGCTAAAAAATTTCGAATCACGTGTAGGTTGTTCACAGTTGAGATATATATATCTTTAAGTTAAAAAATAAAATGTGACGACATTAACACGATGTAATGGGACGTATCATGCCAAGAAAGGGGAAAAAAAAGGAAATGGGAAAGGCCGTGAGAGGATTACCAGATGGAAAAATCCGAAATGACCACTTGACTGCCGGAAGTGGGAGGGGTAGCGTGATAGATAAGATAGTCGACCGAGAAAAACAGGAAGAATAGGCAAATCCTGGACAGGTCAGTTATTGTTTCTGCCGGTTGTCATTGCATAATATAACCCGTGTTTCACAACAGACGACCAACTTATCCTATATACGGCTTGTGCAGTTCTGTTGTTATTAAACTTTCAAATAAGTCGTCCGTTGTACTCAGGTTGCATTGACTTATGAGGTCAATATTTCAAATTGGTGTGGCGAGTGGTTTTCTTATCAAGACGAGTTAGAGCAATCGCTGGTGATCAATTCTGTAGATCGTAGCAAGGGCCGGTTAGGCAAAAGTGTTGGGATGTGCCTCCTCCCGACCACACCGATCCCTGAAGACATTTGCGGTTCGTTCCGATGAGAGAGAAAAAATGTTTCCTAAAAGATATTGTCGACAAGGAAGAAGGATCTGTCAACAAATAAGGATAAGGGAAGCGTAGTAGTAAAACAAAAATCTATTTCTATTTCCTTTGCTTGTGCAGTCCAAGAGGGTGGAGCCCATAGTCCAGGACCCCCTTGCTGCTGAAATCCGGCTGGCCCTTATCGCGTAATATTGTTTCCTCGCGTGTTCGCAAACGCAAGAAAGAAAATGACCAAGCGCGAGGAAGAAATCCTTACCGGCGGACGGCTGTTCCGCCACTGGGTCGCAACCCAGGCTTGAATCGCCACCACCTCCTAGCCGCCGCTAACATCCCACGTCATTGACAAGTCGTCGTTCGTTGGCACGCCACTGTCGACTCTGGTTCTTGCAGTAGTGATGGTGGAAAAATGGTGAGAACTGGGATGCATCATGGCGTAATTTTCCCTCCCTCTCTTCCCTCCAGTGACACTGGCAAACGGAGCCGGGGATGCAAGCCAGCGGCGGGAACGGTCGTCCGCTTGTCCTGGTTCCTCCTCACGCTTGTCATTTTCTTCGTTGCCGGTGCGAATACGCGAGGAAACTCAAATACGCGGCCCGGTCAGTCAGCCTTCACTGGTCGTCCAGGGCTGTGCTGGAAAGAGCGGCTTCCGAAGAACGAGTCTTGGTTGCGTCTTTTATTGTTTTGAAAGCTTCGGGTGCCCCACTCAGAGAACGTGGTTACCATTTCTGAACACTGTAGTCCACGCTACTTGTGATATTACCATGGCTAGGAATTCCTCTGAATGTCACATGGTGTGGTTTATCGGCCATAGCATGGATCAGTTCTTTAATGTCGAGTGCCGTTTGTTCACTAGCTCAGCCGCATGGTTTACAGCAAATGCTGCACTTGTTCTAGTGCGTTCTTCAAGTCGCAGAATGTAATCTAGCTTCGCAGTTGCTCTTGGCTGACAGGATGAAGTGTAGCATGAAGAGTTGTAATTCTTGCAGCCGTCATGCGTCTTGGTAGGATGCCTTCAAACAGATGTTAGTGTCTTTGGCTGGTACAAGCCATATAAATGTGTACATAGCATTAGTGCTCTAGTATGTATTTGTAGTTGGACGACGTTACCTCTCAGCACGTTGACAGATGGCTGTCAACGTGCAGGAGACGAAAGGTCAGATTTTATTTCTGATTTATGGCACATTCAGGTGCTACACCTGGGTGAATAAAACAACAGGGAGGAGTGATATAAATAGTTTAGTAATGCGGGTGGAGCCTGATGTAACCATGATGTACTTCTTGTACAATCTCTTCCCAATAGCCTTCGCCCACTGAACAGGCGGCGCGACGGAGGAGTACTACTAGCGCCACTGTGTGGCGAAAATTCGAACCGGCGGGTCGGCCGTGGAGTGGCGCGGCGTGCTGAGGCGGTGTACTTGAATGCAGCTGCCTGCATAGTTTCGGACGGCGCAAAATGTCGACAATAGTTTTGTGCGGCTTCAAACCTGTGCAGCGCTTGGAAGAGTATTTCCGTCAATCTGTGCTTCTGAAAGGCGAGAAGTTGTACGATGCTGGACACGTTTATGAAGTGAAGGAGACAGACGGCGTTGTTGTAAGCGCGCGATGTCATTCTCAACAAGGGAAACAACTATACGTCGTCTCTTTGCGGGTAAGTAGAGCGCACGCTTCCATTTCAATCCTAAATATTGCCGTTTTGTCCCGCCTTGGCGAATTGACTTCGCTTGCATTTGGTAGACAGCGAAGATGAGCTGTCACAGCCACAGAGGCGCGACTTCGCCGCGCCGGCTTGGCTGGTTAATTTGCGAAGGAATGAATTGTACGACGGTGTTCTTTGGTTCAAACGCGATAATTTGAACTTGCCCAAACATCTTGCATTTACTAATCTGCGTTCGAGCCCTAGTTTACCGTTCGCTCAATGCCAAAAAGCCATGCATGCGGAAGCTGGCAAATGACCCGCGGTTGCAAAATTCCGTGTTTGAATCGATAAGTACTGCACAGGAGACACTTACATCTCAGCGAGAGTGACGTTGAATACCGCGTACTGCACTGTATGCACTACGGGGCATTTTGCATGTCGTAAAGATGGACTAAGTGATCAATTCTTTGGCGCAAAATAGGGCGGTCGCTCTGTACGCTTGTTTGGGTGATTCATGTGATTTCGCGATCAGGAGTGTAATTGTTTTGAGTTATTGTGATTACAGCTGCACGAGGCCGACCGATATGTCCTCGAAGGCTCATGCGACTGCAGGTACGGCGCGGCTGGCAACTGCAAGCATTGCGCTGCCGTTGCCATTTATATGAACAGAAAAGAGGAGGCGTCATGCACCTCCCAACCGCGGACGTGGAGAATACTGTCGAAAAAGGCGCGTCCGAGTGACAGGGCACCCATTCATGAACTTTTCGGCGGTAAGTTGGCGCACGAGGAAAGCGCATATCGCGTAAGGCGGTTCGCCGCACACGTGTATATGTAAAGTTACCAGGCACGCTGCGAATCCAGTATTACGTCAGAATCGTACTTATATCAGGTTCCAGTAGCGTAGCCAGAAATGTTTTTTCGAGTGGGGGGAGGGGCGGGGGGGGTTCAATCATAATTTATGTTCGTGCGTGCGTTTGCACGTGCATGTGAAATGTACGTGCGTGCAAAAGCGTGTTGCGAGGAGGAGGGGGGGGTGTTTACCCCCCCCCCCCCCCTCTGGCTACGCCACTGTGGCCCACCAGTGAGTGCTCGTGCGTCTTAATTTTTTTTTAAAAAGACCGAGCTGGCGATTCGGCTGCTTGATCGGACGGTAATGCACGTGCGTGGGGCGCCTACGTTTGAGCAAGCGCGGTACGAGAGCCACAGAACAGAAGCACGTGAACGCCTAAGACCCTCCGAGGTACGCGGCACCCGTGAGGGCACCGCGTCGTTCTACACACGGCCGGACTTAAGAAGCGCACGGGCCTGTACTTTCTCCTCTCGATACCCCCCCCCCCCCCCCCCGCCTTACACATACATATGTGTAGGCCCCCCGCCTTACACATATGTATGTGTAAGGCGGGGGGGGCCTGTATCGAGAAACACACATCGGTGTTCATCGTACCACGGAATCGGGGCGTCAACACGAGGTCGCAGGCGCTGCGCTCGCCGAATGAAGCCAACTGAACCGCCTCACAGGCCGCGTCCCACGGCGCCGACGGCGCCGAGGCCGACCCGCGGGTTCCGCGGCGTGGCGATAGATGGCGTGAGCGCGTTCGCAAACTCCACTGAACGGAGCCTATGATGAGGGGTCGTCATTTTTTCACATTAACTCTGGGCGCCTAAAGGGTTTTCGCTCTGACATTAGTGTGACGTTTGTAGATACGAAAAATAATTAGCCGTAACTACCATAGGCAATATCTGCAACTTTCAAGCGAAATAGCTTGATGTCGAAGTGTGCGAATAATCGGCTGACGTCCTCTTCACGCAAATAACCTTGTAAAAGAAGCACGAAGTTTCTCTTCCACGCCACATGCAAAATTACGAGTTTTTTTCGAAAATGAAACAATTTAGGGCACGTTACTGTGACAGAGATCTATGAAGCCGTCCCTGTCCAAGACTTAGGTAACCAGGATGTTGCAAAGCACTAAAGAGGACGATGTAGGTAGGTGGTTAAAAAATGCGGGAAGTTTGCACTAAATTGCGCAAACCTTGTCACAGCGAAGCTGGTTGACGCTCAGCTCGTCATACTGTAAGGGTACGTGCACACTGGCGGAAAGCTTGCCGCGGCGGCGTGCCGCCCGTCGGCGTCTCCGCTCGGCAAGCAGCAGCACGCTGCCCATAGAGAAAGGGAAAATAACCAAGAGCGGACACTCAGCGATAAGAGGATCGAGCTCTCCCCGCCACCTCCTCGCCCACACAGCCTTCGAGATTTTCGCGTCAAATCATAGGGACCGTGACCCCGAAGAACGCAAGCTGTCATAAGGGACGTTCAGGTGGCGCAAGCAGCGCAAAAGAAAACAAAAAAAGAGAGTTGTGTAACGCAAATGTGTAGCTTTTTTCAATTTTTTTGTTTGTTTACTGTACGTGTGAAAACATTTTCTTGCACAATGAACTGAGAATTCGCGAAAAGAACATTGTCACGTGCATCGCCACCAGGCGAACGCGGGAACAGAAATCGACAAATCTGCCAGAACAGATATGGAAGGAGGTACGTGAGGGTGTGTTTTCGTACGCAATGCGTTGACGGGTTGGGGTAGGCTTAGGTTTGGCTGGCTGCTGTATCTGAAATGTAACGACTGCGCGTAGTGGGTTTTGGGCGCTTGCTTTTTCTTCTCGTCGCGGCAATGTGAGCATTGGTGACCGTGTCACCTGTTGAGCCTGAGCAACGGACGACGGCACGGTGAGAACCCACGTTTCTGTTCTCTCTGAGCGCTGCGTAGTAGGCTTAGCAGCGGAGGCCTTTGTCGATTTAAGTGTGCGCGCATAGCAGGATTAGGGCACGTACTTGCGTAGTAGCCACGCGTGAAAGTTCAGGCCCGACGCGCGCTGAAGGAAACGAGAAGGGTCGACCTTTGTGTAATTAGTTACGAACCAACTGTGAGTCGTTGCTACTTTTTTGAAAGCGAAGTGGGTTAAAGTTAAATGAAATGAAAAGCATGTAACGTACGATCCCGAGGCCCAAGGTTTCGGCATTGTTAACGCGTTGTGGGCGTAGCGAGGTACTCCACACGAGTGAAAAGAGTTCTCGGTGATGGTTATTGTGTGTGGCTTGCTTATTTTGCTAAATAATATTTTGAAGTACGCTTCTGGGAAACTGCGCAGCAAGTTCGCTTGTGGAAGGACCAGGGCGAGAAAGCCTAAGCTATGCATGGCATGGGTGGCTCGAGTTACTTGTTAGAAGACGCGCCAATGGTTAATGCCCACTCTTTCAGAATTCGGTGCATTTTAAACGTTGATGGAATGTCGATGATTCACCGAAACTGTCATTTTAGTACGGATGTTTTTGCGAATGACGTCGCATTTGCATAACTCAGGGCAGTCGTTCTAGTTGCATATTCAGTCTCTGCCAATGACCCCAAAATAACTTCGTATGCTGTAACTAAGACACCGACATGACTCTAAATAATCTTTTCAGATGTTCAGTCGTCGGCCGTACAACCCCTACTGTTGTGTGGCGTGGTGAAGTAACAACGGCCGCACTTGCAAGAAGCCCGGAACGAGCTTCTTTCGCATCCCACAGGACAACAGGTGAGCCCCGATGTGAATTGTTTTACTGTAGTGGAGTAATTTCAATAAGAAAACATGCTGTGTATTAGTGCAGAGCTTTAAAATGGATTGTATACGACTGTTTTTTAAAGTATGATTCATTGAGTTTTTGATGATTGTGATGGTGTCCAGGTTGCAGCATATAAAAAAGTAGGTAATTGGACGATGCCACACAAGCGTGAAAAAAAACTGCAGAAAAAATTTTCAGCAATGATCTCGCATAAGTGACGTCTCGCGTGAGCTCATGTTGTGGCAAATGCTAGTAACAGCAGTACCGGGTTGCGTAGGTGTGTGTTTGCAGGTAATTTTTTACGAAGCGGCTCATGTAGTGTTCTAAAAATTCACAGGTTGACGGCATGGCTAGAATATGTTGGAAGAGAGGACCTCTGGGGAAAGTCGATGAAATCGCTTCGCAACTACACAGTTTGTAGTGATCATTTCAGGCAGCATGACTTCATGAATGCTGAGCACAACAGTCTTACAAAACTTGCTGCACCCTCCGTCCCTCCTCCTACGCAAGGTAAGCAAGGGACATCTTCATGTTGTGTGGTTTGATGCTCAATGCG
This sequence comes from Rhipicephalus appendiculatus, assembly GCA_030522465.1. Lineage (NCBI taxonomy): Eukaryota > Metazoa > Arthropoda > Arachnida > Ixodida > Ixodidae > Rhipicephalus > Rhipicephalus appendiculatus. The sequence goes on along the minus strand of JALIZH010013885.1, from coordinate 72,566 downwards.
TACCTGACATTGCTTAATCGTACGTAGCATATACATTGTGTGCTTAACAAGTTGAGTAGCACAGATATACCGAGTACTGGATAAAAAGTGAAGTTCAGCAGGTACTAGTTGTGCATAAGCACTAGTCGTATAAGTTCCTGAACGCCGTTCTTAATTATGTTTGCTACTTATGGGATCTACAAATGAGTCTGTAGGTGGTGGGCATCTTGCAGCTCGAAAAACCACATTTTTCAGCTGCCTGCTGTAGTTGTGAAATGGTGGTGAATTGCGAGGGTTTAGAACAGATAGTTATGTGTATGAACAGGAATGTAATCATGGCGCTCTTTAGATAACTAATGTTTCGACAGGTGGTGCACCTCTCGTATCAACAAGTGGTCGTGATAGTGTTGTTCGAGAGTGTTAGTACGAATTAGTAATTATTTTATTCAGCGCCGTTCAATGTGGCCTTTCGCTGACTGCTTTTTTTTTCTGCAGGTGTTGATCCTCTCGCCACCCAAAGTGCAGGTGCAGATGAAATAGTTGTTGACAGTGAGTACTAGCAATGTATGTTTGTTGTTTTGTGAAATGAGTTAAATGATGTATGTGTGGCTGACATGTAATTTTTTTTGTGCAGGTGTGTGGGTTGCGGCATCGCTGAAAGCAGATGGCTATGAAGTTATTGTAGATGGTAAGTTACTGATTATTTACTTTAATTTTTAAACTGACGTATGTAATGAGTAACGCCATTCAATGACTGTTCTTTCTGTAGGTGGGGAGTCTGTCATCGTCATGTGATACTGGCCAAGAAAGCTGCGCTGGTAAGTACTTGTGAGAGATATGTGATATATTCCATGGTTGAGACACTGAGTGACGCTATTGATTTTTTGTGCAGCAGATGGGTCTCTCTCATCGCTCTTGGGTTCTTCGTCGGAAACATGCCTTGGTGAGTACTTGATTTATTAACTATTACTGTCATGGAAAAGCACTTATTTGAACAATTCAAATGAGACGTTTTTGGTGTTTTTTTTTATATTTGCAGCTGGTGGGTCTCGTACATCGTCCGGCACTACCAGCACCGACAACGGTGAGTAGAATCTGTAAATGTTTATAGTCGCAAAGCAATCTTCAAATTTTTACTGCAATGATTGAGGCCTTCGTTACGTACACAATTTTCATGAAGGCTGCGGTGCCTCTGCGAACTCTTTAAGGACATGCAGAGCTTAGTGGCTTTGCTAGAAAAAGGAAACATTTGCGTTGATAATTTATGGACTTGAATGCCATTTTTGCATAAATTCAGAAGTCAAGTGTTGGGGAACAGGCATTTTGTTAACATGGCAGCATGAATAATGGGCACTTACTCATCGTAACTGCCATCCCAGGCGATGTAATGTTCACAATTAACGGTTCGTGTATTTCAATTTTTAACATGGTTCATTACCTAATGGTACTTGGCTGTGTTTTGTTCATACAGTAGTGTATTGTGCAGTGTAGTGTCTCTAAAAATGTAATGTCTCATCACGCACTGCTTATCTGTATTCCTGTTATATTGATTTTAAGCATTTCCCGTTGCAGCTCCCTGCGGAGGCATGAAGTCGCCGTCGCGGAAATTTTGTCGCACCATCAAACGCCTGCAGTCAAGGTTCGCCTCCTGCCGCAAGACCATTGAAAGGTTGCGGAAACAGCAGAGGGAGCTACCTCCACCAATTGCCAAGGCCTTGGGTGTCGTTCGTCCTTTCGTGACAGAGGAGGTCTTCAATCTCCTTTGTGCACATGTGCGAGTTATGAATAGGTCAGGGGAAAAGGTTTCCGGCATGGCTAAAGAAATTTGCATTGCACTTAAACTTCAGGGGCCCAAGAGTATACCACTTTCTAGCGCCCATTTTTTGTCTGCCTACGCAGCGCTCACTGAGGCGTTGGTTAGGACATATGCGAATGTCACCAGGTGTGATTCCAGGGGTTATTGAGTGTGTGTCAGCTTGTATGCAGACATGGGACAAGCGCGACAGGGTGCGTTCACTCATAATCGATGAAGTGATTTTGACGAACTTGTCCTATGATGTAACTCAAGATTTTGTGCAAGGCTTTGCTGACGATGGAACAGCTCGAACGCCAGATATCGCTGACAGAGCTGTGGTTGTCCTTTTTGCTGGTGTTTCTAGGAGGTGGGTCCAGCCAATCGCATTTACCATAGGACACATATCTACGCCAGCAAGTGTTACAAAGGACTTGCTTGTCTCAGTTATAAACAACCTTGGGCACGCCGGAATCGCAGTCATCAAATGTTTAATTTGTGACCAAGGAGCCTCAAACGTTCCCCTTTCTCATGCTTGGAATTACAATTCAACGTCCATATTTTGAGGTTGCTGGTGAAAGGGTGTACTTTGTTTTTGATGTGCCACACCTAATCAAAACCACGCGAAACAACCAGCAAGCACACAAGTTCATAGGAGATGAAGTTATTGAGTGGTCTCACATTGAGGCCCTTTATAGGTCTACTCACGAGTTGCGGTTTAAACTCGCATCTAAGCTGACCGAGAGGCACGTCTACCAGAAGCCTTTTTGTAACATGTGAAGTAAGCAGAGCAGTACAGGTGCTAAGTGCATCTGTTAGTGTGGCAATCATGGCTCTGGTGTACGCAAAGGAGCTCCCCGCAGCAACTATGGCTACAGCCCATTTCTGTGAGCGTATGGATAAAGTGTTCAACTCACTCAATAGCTCATCTCCCAAAAAGAATGCCCAAGAGTGTCGTTATGCCATTAGGAGAAATGACGAGCTGGTAAACTTTCTGCGAGACCAACTCGCGTGGATCAGTGTCTCCTGGCTTGTGCAAACAAAGCTTTTGCATATGTACTTTGTACTTGCATCTGTTCTAAAAATGTTACCTGAACCGCCTGTCAACACACTCGCGTGTGTGCTGCATAGTGTGTGAGATCACTTGTAGTGCCTTTTTATATCGGGATAAGTCTGTCGTCATGGGGCATTTCACTGATAAATGTGACAGAAGAACCAAAACAGGGCCTACTTGCAGATAGCTAGAATGTGCAGCACTCTACTAAGAGAGACAAACAACATATCCACAAGTGTACACAAGCTTTTCCAAGTCGCTTTATGTGTGTTGGGTATACATGCTGTTCATTTCAGCTTGCATGCCTAGTGGAAACGTATTCATGCATCTTTCTTTACGTTTCGAATGTATCAGCTTGTCTGCACAACAGTGCAAATGTCGCACACGGCTTACATTTTTTTTGTTGTTGTTGGAAGATTTGCCTTGTTCTCAAGCGCACATATCTCTAAGTTAGTTTCTTGCACCACATGTGTATGACACATAAACCAATTATTTTTAAAACATTTTGGTTCGTGTACTTCTTTTAGCTGCCTTCTGTATTGATTGGTCTGCTTCGGATATCTTTCGTTCAGTTTGTATTGCGCTGTGTGTCTTTGAAAACGTCCGTATTACAAAATAAAGCATTTCTCCATTGTCTGTGCTTGTCTTGTATGCTTTCGTGCTTATTCAAAAGCGTGTATGCACGTGATCTGAAAAAAAAAAACAAATACTCGGTTAACATTGCCTCAGTGCAAATGAACGCAATATGCGAGCGGGGGGGGACCCTAGCACGCACTGCACCACGTCAGAACTTTTAAACTGCGCGCGCTTTAAACCGAAACCGGAAACTCGCTGCACCATGTCCTAAAAAAAAGTTTTACACACACGGAACCAGAACCGAAACTCGCGAAGTGTCATAAGCGCCCACTTGGTGTCCTACTGCAGTTCAGGAGAGGGGAAGCCATCCTTGCACTCTAATTCGGCCGCAAGGCTCTATGGGAGTGTCCGCTCTTTACCAAGTTTCCCTTTCTCTATGCGCTGCCCACATTGGCGGCGCCGCGAGAGTAGTGAGACAAGAGTGGACATGTCGAGGCGCGCGCGCCCACCGGCTCGCTGCCGGCTTGCGGCCCCTCGTGTTCTCTGGCCCCTGTGTGACAGTCGGAAAGAGATGTTGCGGGGGGAGCAGAGGAAGCCCTTGTGAGGAGGAAAAGCAGGCGCTCATTGGTGGTTTGCTTGCGCGGCAGCCGGCGGCAGCGGCAGAAATAGCGCACGGAGCGATATGGTCGGCGGCAGAAATTCACTGACGCTCCGCAGGAGAAAGAGAGAAAAACGGTTTCTCGCGAGCGGCGCGCGGGAGAGTGCCGCGCCGCCAGTGTGTTCGTACCTTAACACGAAAATCACAACGCCGGCGGCGATTGGATCCATCGTTGGCCAAAGAAGCCGCCGCCCACAGAGGGCGAGTAGCGTATCCGGAATACGCGCAAACCTTGCCACTCTGAATGTGATGGTTTAGGTACAGCTACCTAAACCACGGTGCAAAAAACAGTGGCAGTTGCTGTGGCGACGGCTCGGCAGCGGCTACTCCTCAGGTGGCACGCAGCTTTGGAGGTTGCTATGACAACGGCGCAGCAGTTTTTTTTTTGTTAACGGACGTCTTACTGCCAGCTTTAACAGCTTCACTGTTAAAAATGTCACGTGGTCCCTTATGCAGTCGCCTAAGACGACTCGAAGGCGAAAGCCATCTTCTGCTCCTATAAGTTGACTTTATTGATATTACCCCTCTCCCGCCCCCCCTCTTTCCCGAAACCAGTTTGTACCAAGCGACGATGCTATCATGCCAGGTTAAAGTAACGTCATGATGACTTCATTCTCTTACGCCACAGATGGCGTCAGCTTTGATCACGTGACATTTGGCCTTGTTCGTGTTGACGCGCCCACACCGCCACCTTTGACGGTCAAATTTCGCATTTGATGAGGCATCTTAGGCTTTCGCCTTAAACAGGAGAAGAACATACAATACACAATACACGATACTATACGACGTACGCTACTATACGGGGGCTGTAAACTGTACCTGAAGTGCAAATAATCACACATTCATTGAGGGGTTAGAGAAACTGCGGGAACGCATAAGCAATTCTTAAGGTGTCTAAAGGAGAGAGCATGATTTGTCGCTGATTGTGCTACCTGAAGCGCGTTGCATCCCGGACAACGCGAAAGGCTGAGTGAGCGGCTGCGGAGCTTGGCGAGAGCTGCATTGATTGCACCGCCATCTCATTAATCTGCCGCCAGGTAGGGTACCAGCACGGGCATGACCATTCAACACTGTTGGCTGTTACAAAAGCAGGCAGTGCTAGTGTGGCACCGTGGTTCTGGTACGGTAGCAGTGGCGGTGGGACAGACGTGTTAGGCCTCGCTTTGGACCCTTCTTTTATTTTTCAGTGAGATAAAGATTACGCAATTTGAGGGGCATTTTGCTGCCGTGGGTTTCTGTCGAGATCAGCGTCTCAACTAGAACCAAGTAATGCTCTCGCATTAAAAAAAAAGACAGATGACTTATAGTCGGTTCCAACCCAAGAGTAAATGTAATCTCCTCCCAGCGTTGTCGCTTTTCTACCCAGCGAGAATTTGCATGTTTTTTTTTTTGTCTCTTTAAGAAATCAACAACGATTGATGGCGCTATGCGCAATTATTATGGGATTTTGTACACACACGGAAGTTTATTTCATACTAGTAACAGGAGTTCAGGTAAGTAAAACTGCAATGGGTAACAAAATGGAACAAAGTTTTATTGTACATAGAAGGTGTACATAAACAAACAAAACAAAGAAAAAAGTAAACATTACACCATCTCCAGCTAAAGGGAACCATGTGTAGATGCGGAGCAGCGGGCGCTAACGCTTACACTGGCGGCGGCGTTGACGCTGGCGCTCATTGCAGCGTTGCGCAGGAGAGAAAAATCGGGGAGGCGCGAAGTACGCAGTGATGGAGCGGTGTTTCCTACTGGAAAATTCCAATCGCTGCTAATGGGCAATGAGAGACAGAAGACTCCGACTGGACACAGAGACCCGCAGTCCGCTTTTAGTTAACGCGCACGCTGCGAATTTTTATTGTTCAACAACGCACAGGAAAAATCTCACACCGGCACCACCTTGCAGGTCAAGATCAATTGCCATATATACGGGGTGGCCAGTGAACGGTTGTGCCTCGCGAGCAGTCGGTTTTTTCAATCAAGAAACAGGCTAGCAGACGCTGCCTGCGTCGGCGTCGCGAGGCGAGAGAGGGGGGAGCGTAGGAGAGGAGAGAGAGGGGGGGGACGCGCATGCGCAGTGGGAGTTTGGACGCCGTGGGCAGGAATGCCTAGAGGAGAGAGGGGGAGGCGTAGCAGAGGAGAGAGATGGGGGGACGTGCATGCGCAGTGGGAGTGTGGACGCCGCGGGCAGGGATGCCTAGAGGAGAGAGGGGGGAGCGTAGGAGGGGAGAGAGGAGTGGGGCGCATGCGCAATGACGGTGTGGCTGCCGCGGGGAGGGATGCCTAGAGAAGAGAGAGGGGAAGAGGTTTTTTTATTTTTATTTTTTTAAAGGGTTTGCGCATGCGCAGTAAGTTTGGTCACGCCGCACACCACCACCGGATTAAGCTCCGCCATAAGCTCCGCCTTCACATCTAAAAGGCCACAACATCGTAGAAACACCTGCATTTAAGCACCCATCAATCAAAGCATATGACAAAAAGACGTTTAACAATACACTAATATCAATAATAATTGTGACGGAACCATGTCAAGCACCTGGAAGCACAAACCCTTTATACTAGCCGGCGACTTCAACATAGGCATTATAGACCTGAGGACCTGGCTTTGTCGCCGACTCTTTACGTCACTTTATGTCACTCGCGTTACATTATATGGGGCAACGCTCGGGTAACGTACGATTACTCACCCATACGATACCCAGAGCTTCGCCCACTCGAATGATACACTTCGTGGAGATGCGGTGATTTTTTAGGGGCGAAGCTCCTCTTAGTCTAACCTTCATGCGTCCGGCGTAACCGGCAGTCTCTCGTTATAATGATGATGACGATGACGATGATGACCATGAAGAATAAACGCGTTCCAGACCACCTCTAGTTCCCATCGTGTGCACCGAGGAAGCGGAGCGTCTCGCAGGCGGTGTGGCCATCTATGTCAAGCGGAACATTGTAGTACAATAAGGCCGTCCACCACCACTACAGTCACTAGAGTCATGGCCCAGAGCATAGAGGGGCAGCTTAGCAATGGCTAGGCAGGTGGTGTCTGTCGCCCAGGTTGGCTCCAGGAGGAGGAGGAGAGAGTGGGAAAGGAAGAGACGCAATATGTGCAGCCCTAGTTGGGAGCACGGCTCAGCGCCTGTAGGGGAATGGGGAGAGGGCATTAAAGATGTGGGAAAGAGAGGAGAAGAAGAGAGAAATGGCGTCCATGACCGAGGACGCGGCCGGCGGCTATTATAGCCGGTTGTCCAGTCCAGTGTCCTCAAGGAAGCGAAGAACCGCCTTGAGGACCTGGGTGTGGTGCCGTGCAGGGAAGAGGAGGTCCCTCCGTGTAGCCGCGGGTAGACCCTGACGACGGAGTGTGGCGAGCAAGGTGGCTCGTTGTGGTTGAAGCGCGGGGCATACACACAACAGGTGCTCAACGGTTTCGTCTGCCCCGCACGCAGTGCACGCAGGGGACGAGGCTCTGAGCAGCCGATGCGTAGACGCAGTAGCAGGGACCTCTCCTTCCTGGTGAGACCCCGGTCAGGCAGCCGGGTCGGTGGTTCCTCCTGGTCACACGGTCGTCGGGGTGGCAGCGTAGTAGTAGCAGTCTCAATGTGAGCCTCGAAAAGTCGGAGGCGACCACTGTACGGGGCGGCGCCCTTGTCCTACACCCCTCAGAGCATGCGTGTCCCCTCCCCCCTCTCTCTCCTCTCCAACGCTCACCCCCCTTTCTCTCCTCTAGGAATCCTCTACTGTACGGAGCGGCGCGCGCGTCCCCTCTCTCTCCTCTCCTACGCTCACCCCCTTTCTCTCCTCTAGGAATCCTCTACTCTACGGAGCAGCGTCCGCGTTCCACATCCCCACGGCGGATGTGCGTCCTCTTCTCCTCTATGCTCACCCCCCTCTCTCCCCTCTAGGAATCCTCTACGGAGCCATATAAGAACCCCTAACCCTCCACTTCACCGACCATAAAGCCGTTATAATGAAGGGGGACCGGAAGCCACGTCTAGCTATCATTTACGAATAAATAAAATTTCTTCTATATATACACACAGTGTTTGTCACGTCTTTGATGGTGTACTGGACAAAAGTTCACGGAAGATTCACGGTTTACCGATGAACCTCCAGAGCTTCGCCCACTCATCATCATTCACTCCGTGGATATGCTGTGATATTTTAGATGTGAAGCATCTTATGGCGGAGCTTAATCCGGTGTGCGGCGTGACATCCCTTACTGCGCATGCGCAAACCCTTTAAAAAAATAAATAAAGAAACCTCCTTTCCCCCTCTCTCTCCTCTAGGCATCCCTCCCCGCGGCAACCACACCCTCACTGCGCATGCGCCTCCCCTCCTCTCTCCCCTCCTACGCTCTCCCCTCTCTCCTCTAGGCATCCCTGCCCGCGGCGTCCACACTCCCACTGCGCATGCGCGTCCCCTCCTCTCTCTCCTCTCCTACGCTCCCCCCCTCTTTCGACTCGCGACGCCGACGCAGGCAGCGTCTGCTAGCGAGTTTCTTGGTTGAAAAAACCGACTGCTCGCGCTGCACAACCGTTCACTGGCCACTCCGTATATATGGCAATGGATTTCGACCTGCAAGGTGGTGCCGGCGGGAGATATCTCCTGTGCGTTGTGTAACAATAAAAAACTTCCCCATCTCCCGCTAAAGGGAACCATGTGTGGATGCGAAGGAACGGGGAGATGGTTAGCTTGAGCGGGAGAAACGTCGCCGCTCCGTCATTTTTATACAGCGGAACTACCGTGGTGCCCCCCAGCGGAGTACGCAGCTGTCGCACCACCTGTCGCGCGCCTCTCCGTAGAGGATTCCTAGAGCAGAGAACAGGGGGGAACTGTAGGAGAGGAGAGAGAAGACGCGTATGCGCTGTGGGACGCGGGAGCCGCTCCGTAGAGTAGGGGATTCTTAGATGGGAGAAAAAGGGTGAGCGTAGGAGAGAGGACACGCATGCGCTGTGGGGATGTCGGACACGGGCGCCGCTCTGTAGAGTAGACGATTCCTAGAGTAGAGAAAGGGGGGCGAGTGTAGGAGAGGAGAGATAGGGGGAGGGGACGCGCATGCGCTGTGGGGGGTTAGGACGCAGGACGCTGGCGCCGCTCCGTAGAGTAGAGTATTCCTAAAGGAGAGAAATGGCGTGAGCGTAGGAGAGGAGAGAGAAAGGGGGGAGGAGACGCGTATGCGCTGTGGTGGTGTAAGACGCGGGAAGGAGGGACGGACTAAGCCCCTCCCCAAACACATGCAAGCAATATCGAGGAATGCAGTCAACCTGGGTGACACAAACACATGCAAGCAAGGTAGAGGAATGGAGTCAACCTGGGCGACACACACCACCTGCCTAGCCATTGCTAAGCAGCCTCGCTGTGCTCTCGGCCATGACTCTGGTGACTGTAGTGGTGGTTGACGGCCTTATATTGTACTACAGTGTTCTCGTTCGCATAGTGGGTGGTTCCCTACTTCATGAAAGTGGCCGGACGCGGGACGGACGCGGGAGGGACGGACATAGCCCCAAGCATAAGATGCTTCGCATCTGAAATTCGCAGCGTGCGCGTTAACTAAAAGCGGACTGCGGATCTCTGTGTCCAGTCCGAGTCTTCTGTCTCTCATTGCCCATTAGCAGCGATTGGGATGTTCCAGTAGGAAACACCGGTCCATCACTGCGTGCTTTGCGCCCCCCAGGTTTCTCTCCTGTGCAACGCTGCGATGAGCGCCAGCGTCAACGCCGCCGCCAGTGTAAGTGTTAGCGCCCGCTGCTTCGCAGCTACACATGGTTCCCTTTAGCAGGAGGTGGTGTAATCTTTAAGGCGAAAGCCTTTAATGTCTCATGCTCACGTCCGTCCGGTGTCCGTCCGGTGTCCGTCCGACGTCCGTCCATCCATCCGTGTGTCCGTCCTTCCGTCCTTCCGTCCATCCATCCATCCGAGCCCTGGCACGGAGCCAGGTGGCCGCCGGGATGCGCAGACGGAGGCCGGTCGCGTCGGACTCTATAGCGCTCACGCTTTGCTTGCGTAGCGTAGCTGTGCCCAGTGTTTGCAATCATTCTGACCGACGCCGTCTCAATGGACCCAGGTGTTCACGGAATACACTTTCCAATTTACAAAGGGTCCGTCAATTTAAGAGCTGGAACGCGGATGGCGTCTGCACGCTGCGCAAAGCGCGAGAAAGTACTAACGCATGCGAACGGAGGAAGATGAGTCTCGCGTCTCGCTGCGATTCGCGGTAAAAAATTAAAGAAGAAAACACGCACCCATTCGGTTTGTGTGTTATCCCACTGAGAGTGTAAAAGAAAAAAAACATGGCATAATCAGTGGAATGGCCACACGCTTTCGCCGAACACACTTTGGAATGTACAAAGTGTCCTTTTTGTACCTGAACTTGCTACCGACAACTTGAAACGACTCAACAGACAGTCGGTCTCGGTGCTTCTCGAAGCGGCGGTGCCGAATGAAGTAGTGGACATGAAAGTCAACTCACGAAAAAATGTTCTGGATATCGACGTTGCACATGAGACTGCACTGAGCATATTGAGTAAAATTACGGAACTTGACGGCATAAAAGTTCGCTCGTACATCCCACTGGGCAGTGGCACCACCACTGGTGTCATCTACGATGTGGACATCTTTGTTTCCAGCACAGACTTGCCCAGTCTTGTGAAGTCAATGGTTGATGGCATCGATACAATACATATGTCTCGCATGGGCACATCTCGCTGTATAAAACTAACATTCAAGGGTATATCTCTGCCCTCGCATGTCAAGGTAGGCCACTTTCGGCATCCTGTACGACCGTTCATTACAAGGACACTCTAATGCCACAAATGTATGAGGTTTGGACACGTAAGCGCCGTGTGTCGGAGCACGATAATTTGTTCGCGCTGCGCCGAACCGCAAGCTGCAGACTCCTGCGCTTCCACGGTACTCAAGTGCCGCAATTGCCTCGGGTCCCACGACGTTTAGTCAACTGATTGTCCCAAGATACAGAAGGAAAAGGAGATCCTTAAGCAGATGGTAAGAGACCGTTCGTCTCGTCGGGAAGCTGTTGCTATCATCAGAATGCGGCGCTCCCGACGCCGTAGCGGTTCAAGGGACTCGGTGAAGCGTAGTTCACAGGTGACAGCCTCCTTCTCTGCTTGCTAGATCAGATGCGTCCGAGTCGATGTCCGAGGACAAGACCACACAAGAGCACATGGACGCTGAAGTATGGCCGGCATTACCAAAGCTGCAGCCAGAGCCACAGCCAGAACCACAGCCAGAGCCAAAGCCACAGCACAATCCACAGCGACTCGAACGGTCGCAGCAGACATTGACCATGTCAACGACAGCGCTGGTTCCCCACGAGTTGCATGAAAACGACCAGGACATTCCTACGATGCTTTGCTCCCTTCCGGACACCATATTTATGCTTTTGAATAAGCTAAATACTCCGACAGCCCTAACTGCCCTGACACTGCTGGAGGTTCTTAATCCAGTGTTTTACGTGCTTCAATAATCACCACGGCTCGCCCACGGCCCTCTCAAAGGCCGTGATTTCGCAGTCACATGTCAGAACGCTGAAGTCATGTAGGTCAGAGAAGCTCCGGCCTCAGTGACTGACTGTTCTCCTTTGTGCGTGCAGTGCTCTCCTTCTCTCTTTCTAATCCCCTTTCCCTTATCCCCGGTGCAGGGTAGCAAACCGGACGCTCGTCTGGTTAACCTCCCTGCCTTTCCTCTTCTTCATTTGTCTCTCTCTTAATTTGGGTGGTTGCGGGCAGCAGATTTTGGTTGAAGTAGTACTTGACAGTCTGCTAACATGCACTGTTTTTCACCTCTTATGAGATCACAACATCCGATTTCTGTGGCGTGTAGTTGGCGGCCGCCGTCTGCGGTGTGCGCCTGTGGAATGAGTAACGTGATTCGTTGTTAGGGGCATAGTGACGTGGGCGTCGGAATTTGTATTGTGTCGGTATTTATAAGGCGAAAAAAAGAACGCTTTTACGAGGTTTTCGTTTTCTTTTTTCGTATTCTGCGCACATGTCCCGACGCCGCTATCCTTTTTTATTACAAGTGCGCGAAAGAGGAGGGGACTCGCGTAGCGACAATGTGTGCCTTGTAATATTTTAGCGCCTTGTTTTATAAGCGCATTGATACGACCAGCAGCAAGCCTAAGCGCCACATTGGAACGTTGTGCTAGGGCGTACTGTGTTTGCATGAAATTGAAGGGCATATAACTGGCACCAGTACAAGCAATTCACGGGTTGAGCAAAGAGAACGACTTTCCTCGTAGACAGCGAAGACGCATCGCTCTTTCAATGCAAGAAATAAAACTGACGTGTGGAAACCGTTACCGTGACCTCATAACCGGCTCGCTTTCGTCATCATATTTTTTAGAGACAAAATGATAATATCTGGGGTTTTTATGTCCCAAAACTACGAAATGATTCGGAGAGGCGCTTTAGTGAAGGGCTCCGGAAATTCCCACTATCTGGTGATCTTTAACGTGGATTGACATCGCGTCGTGTGCGGGCACTCCAGCATTTCGCCTCCATCATAATGCGACCGCCGCCGCCGCCGGGATCGAACCCGCGACCTTCGGGCCAGCAGCCGAGCACCATAACCATTTCTCCAACACGGCTTACAAGAGAGAAAAAGAATTCAGCGGCGTGTCTTGGCCATTTGCACCGTCAGTTACCGCTCCCAATAACCAACTTATATTATAAAAGCAGTCGAAAAACGTTAGCATTTGCTGGTCCAGTGACAATGACAACGTAGAATTTTATTACTTGCTTTTCACGAGAACGCCTGAACGCCTGTAGATTTATTTTTTTTTAATGCATACCATGGCCAAGCTGAGAGCAACAACCAAGGTGGATGGGGAAGGGTTCACGCAAAGAAACAACATTGCAGCGGATATCGACGGTGTGGCAGAGCGCGTAAGGATTCCAACTTGCGTATGATCATACGAAATATACACAAATACACAATACTGAGCATGGTCAGAAAGCACGAGAACACAGTCAAAGACAGGGTTGCCGTTGGGTGGACTTGAAAAGGAGCCAGAACCCAAGCCAAAAGTAGCCAAAAGTAGCCATGCCATTTAATGTTATCGCCAAATTTGTAGCCAAGTGGAACAGAAGTGGCATTATGAGCAGATTCTTTGGTCTTGATCAATAAATAATATCATTTTAAATAAGTAAGAGCATAGAAAGCCACCGATAAGTTGGAAATAAATTAAGTGAACGAACTTATGATAAATTCATTAAGCGTGCATATATTTTATGCAGAAAATATGAGTTCTTGCCAGACACAAAGTTATATTAAAATATTCCAGCCAGCAAGTCAGAAGGAACATGTAAAGTTGAAACAGATTTTCGTTGCAAGCTGCAGACCAATTTCTGGTTGTAGATGAACAGGCCAGCTAAGTTTTGTTGCAGATGTCTGTTTTCCCAAGTTTACTTGAGAACACGCACTGCGCATCAAAATTCTTCGTAAAACTTTCGTGTAGCATCACAACAGATGGCGGGAAGTTTGAGCCCCGAGCTGGCCACGTGTTCGTCACCATGCACGCAACTTCGCCACTCCGTATTTGGAGACGCGCTAAGCGTCGCGTAAAGGCCTAGATATAGTCCGGCGTAACGTGTACGCGCGACCACGCGCGACGCGATTAAGCTACGCCGGCGTAAAGTGGAGAACTTATAGTCTGGTGTCACGCCGGCGCAGATAGAGCATGTTCCTATTTCACGTGCTCCACGCGCTTGCGTTAGACCACAATGCACTGCGCGCGGCAGCGGCGGTCGGCAAAATGGCGGCGTGTGGGCCGCGTTTGGAAAGTGCGGCCGTGGTTTACTCGACTTTGATCGACGACAACATGATTCTGTGTGTGCTCGAAGGGATTATAGATCACATTTGCTTGTAGACCAGCAAAAGCGTGGACTGCTGCGACACGGAGGGAAAAAGAAACGTCTGGGAAGCCTTCGGAAGGCGCTCTCGTATGTACATACATGATCCGCTTTGGTTTCCGATGCAACATATGTAGCTATTTTCTGGCTCCCAGAGAGTTTAAAGCAGTGCATGTGAGGAAAGACGTTGCCGGTGAAGTCAAACAGTGCACAGGGCGAGAAAAAGCACGCGTGTCAACCATAAAGCATGTGTAGAAAAGCCGAGATCGAAAAAATTCTGTACGCGTCAACCGAAGAACGCGGAGCCGCGGACACGCTCGAGGAAGAGAGTGCGTATGCGCCACTCCGAAGCTGCTCGCCGCGGCATGGTGCGCGCGCCTGACTCTAGAGTGAGGAATTGGCCGCCGTCGCTGGCTGCGCGTACCCAGCGTATCCGACCTCGGCGCGCGCGACCTGATACGCTGAACACGCCGGACTGTATATCTAGGCCTTAAGGGTGTCTCGATGCGCACCAGCCTACTGGTGGGTGGAGGACGACCACACGCATCCGCTGAAGCGAGAGAAAAGCTTAAAAACCATGTGTTTCGTCTGCAAAAATGAGAAAAAACGGCTACTTAATGCGCCAAATCAGCACTTTAAAAGTAGCCAGAAAATAGCCATGGCGCCAACTGCGAATTTTTGCCGCCAGACGGGGTCGAAAAGTAGCCAATTTGGCGCAAAGTAGCCACCAACGGCAACCCTGGTCAAAGACCAAAATTAACAAATATGCTCCCATAAAAAAGACGAATCATTTGCTAGCTGAATACTCTGACATGTTTTTTTTTTTTTGCTCTACTGATCTGTCTCTTCCTCTTAAATGGCTTACAACTTTTTATCTGACAAGCATGGCGCGTTTCGTGAGATGCGCCTGCCTCCACTTTTCCAGGGCGGCTTCATCCGCGTGGCTGTGAATTTGTACATTTTTGATGAACTAACCGCATGCGCTGCTCTCACTTCCAGACCGGAAAGGACAAAGCTACGGCCGATAGACACCCCTCCGCAACTTGTTCTACGAGAGCTGCTGCAGGGAAATATTAACGCCATGAGAAGTACGAGTGAAATGGCATTTTAATTCAGACGTGTACAACCCACAACGCAGCGATAAACGAGAACACTAAAGCATAATCTCAACAAGCTCAAAAACTATTCTTAAAGAAAAAAATTCGGCAGATCCCACGCATCGCGGGAATAGGTTTTATGCGAAGCAGCCAGCGAGCAATCTATGCTACATTTTAACTGCGAAGTTTTTAGCAAGTTGTTCCTTGTGAATCGATCCAAAAATTGGGTAAATGCCGCTACTCACCACTGGTCCACAAATAATGAAGAAGGCAACAGTTAGCCCAACAAATTGACAGCGAATCGACGACGGCGAGCCGAAAACCCCGAGTACGATCGACATCAAATGCAATGCGAACAGCGGAGCGCGTAGATCAAGCAATAGAAAAGGTACAGTGACCGCAATCCAGTCATCACCATTGACAGGGGTGCACAACCGCCTTGGCAGCACTGCGCGATCTCCCTACAATCCTATATTTTCGGGTCTATTCTATAGTTCTGATATTGGAAACGAACTCCAAATAAAAGAAATAAAATGAAGTAAAGGGACCAAAAACATTCGGCACGCCCACGCCGGCCATCATTATAACCATATCACTCCATAGGACCCCGTGATTGCTTTCTACGTTCTAGCAGAACGTAGAAAGCAATCACGCATTTGCCTTTTTCACAAAATGTACTACCATAACGCCGTTCTTCGTTCCCTGTTCATACGCCCACCCCCACTTCGCTCACGCCGACTTGATCATCATCATAAGGTTGACATACCATTTTTTTCAACTACTGCAGGCTCGCAATCATTTCTTCCCAGGACAGCAGGTGATTGGAATCACTTACCAGCCTTTATAACTGATATAACTGATACAACTGCTTTTAAAAATGTCTTATCCAGCGTACTGTAGCACCACATGTTTGTTTGTTTCTTCAACGCCTTGTACTTTACCAAATTTTTGTGTTTATTTTGTATAATGCTTCCACTTTTACTTTTACCTTCTTGCTGTTATTGTTCATGCTCTTTGTTGGCTATGTACACCCCCACGCCCTCTGTAATGTATTTATACCCTGAGGGTACTATAAATAAATAAATAAATAAATAAATAAATAAATAAATAAATAAATAAATAAATAAATAAATCACCGTATCAGAACAAGAACACAAACAAAAAGATATACAGGGATCATAGAGTAATATATAAAACTTAAGAGAGGACACTCCCATAGGACCCCGCAGCCAGTGGCGTAGCCAGGGGGTGGCACACCGGGCACGTGCCCCCCCCCCCCTCCACGATTTTTTTTTTCGCCTTGGCATGCAGAGCGAAAAATACCATTAAAGGGCGGTGCAACCTCCGAAATCAAAGAGGTGCCCCCCCCCCCCCCCCCCCCGACGAAAAACATCTCTGGCTACGCTCCTGCCTGCAGCTGATTGGGTTCGCAGCGCTCCAAACGGTCGTGGGAATCCTTCGCAGCCTCAGAGATGGGGACCGCAGAAAAGGTGGTCTCGAAGGTCATTTTCTAGCGATTAGAAAAATTACACGGCCTCCGAGACCACTTCTGTGCGTGTGCTCGTCTCGGAAGCCATACTTTATTTTTTATTATTTTATTTTATTTATTTTTTTTTTGTTCACGCATCGTTTGCATGCATTTATTAGCTTCGTGAAGCTGTACCACCAGAGCGGCAAGCACACGATGCCGCTGTGTGTTTATGCCGGCATTTTAAATAAAACATAAGAATTCTTGGAAGAAGCGAAAACTTTTATTTTCAAGTCATTCTTGATAAGCACATGCACAATTTCTCAATATTTGATGAACGCGCGCACGAAGAGATGGATTCATTGCACTGCAAGACATGGCAATACAGCTGCCATATCTTGTCCGCCGCGGGGGTGTGGCGGTTAGGGTGCTCGACTGCTGATCCGAAGGTCGCGGGTTCGATCCCGGCCACGGCGGTCGCATTTCGATGGAGGCGAAATGGTAGAGGTCCGTGTACTAAAGAACACCGGGTGGTCGAAATTTCCGGAGCCCTCCACTACGGCGTCCTTCATAATCATATGGTGGTTTTGTAACGTTAAACCCCAGATATTATTATTAGCTGCCATATCTTGAGTATAAATTCTACAGAACAAATAAACAAATAGGCGACATCATGAAAAGCTCCGCACAACAGTAAAACTGCAGTAAACGCACAAGTGCGCATACAGTTCACGACGCAGCGCGACAGTAGTTGCCGTAGGACTCTGCAGAAAGAAAAAAATTGTTGGCTATGTCTTCTCTCCCGCCTTAGCCGAAATTTTCTCCGGCGCAATTCACCTCACCTTTTCGCGAAAAACAGTCACGAGTAGATGCCGCAGCTAAAACAAAGCAATTTTTAGCGCATTGCATGCGTTACCGAGGCGGGAGTGCTTATTCAGAAGATTACGTCGTAGCCTCAGCTAACAAACGTTTTTCTCGATTCACAAATTCTCTCTAATTGCGCTCGTAACAAGAGCTTCAAGAAATCTGCGAACGCCACAGATAATGATGTTAGGCGTAACTGCACTCTTCACACAATTTCACACATCTATGCATTGAATTCGAACTACGTGTACCGGCACAAAGAAAACCTAACGACGCAAGCAGCGACTCACATTCTCGTGCCAAGAAACCATTTTCTGGCAAACATGCGCGAAGTGAGGAGCACAAAAAAAAAAAGCTATCTGCGCCGAACAGCACAATGCGACAAATGTTAGGTTGTGTAAACTTAAGGGCTCGTTTGCTTTGTTAAACACAATATTAATGAGAACTAACAGACAATGATGCCAAGGAAAGTATAGGCTATGTTATTAGAAGTAATTGTAATGTAAATGTGAACAAAGAAAAGTGGACGAAAAGATAACTTGCCACCGGCAGGGACCGAACCTGCGACCTTCGAATAACGCGTCCGACGCTCTACCACTGAGCTACGGTGGCGGTCATCCCTCCGTCCACTTTATAGGGTATATGTGTGCATTTTAACGTGGGAGCGTCAGTCTGCGCCGTCTGTTGCCATTACGGCGAGTGTGGAACACTAGCCGGTGGCAAGTTATCTTTTCGTCCACTTTTCTTTCTTCGCATTTACATTACAATTACTTCTAATAACATCCCCTATACTTTCCTTGGCATCGTTGTCTGTTAGTTGTCAAATGTTAGCTTAACATGACGAATACAATACGCACTTTGCAAATTAATGACGGCATTCTTACCAATAGCAGCCGCCAAGCAGACAGTCACACGAAACAAGCCAAGAGCACGAAGCAGGTCGAGCACGTTATCGCACATCTTTTATCGCGTCACCCTGCAGCTGTCCGCACTTCATTGCATTAAACGCTCATGAACACGGAGCGTGACAACGTTGCCGTCGCGTCGACGCCATTCTGCACTTCTCTCGCACGCGATTCATGCCCGACAATATCGAACCGTCCAATCTCAGGCGATAAATTCAGAGCCGCACTGCGACAAGTAGATGTATATTGAAACTAGAAAAGGTACTAAAGTAGATAACAAGTACGCGCGTTCCCTTGAAGACAGGGAGTGACGTATTGCCCTCTAACGGCCGACATGAAGCTGCGTAGTTCAGCCACCTTAGGCCGGAGTGTCCAATCTTGTAATTTATATGTTACTCTATGGAGGGACAGTGCAGTGCTGCCAACCAGATGTTCGAGCCTGTCATAGTGACGACTGGATCACGCTCACTGTACGTACCTTTTCTAATGCTTGATCTACACGTTCACGCCGTTCATTTCACGCCGATAGTATGTACGACGAGATAATAGCCTCCGTGCAGACGTAACTCATGAAGGCACCTCTAGCGGCAACAAGCGCAGATTTGGAAGGATGCTCTCAGCCGCTCGCACAGGGGGAGCAATCGCGGAACGACGCCTCCGATGCCAATGCTTTTCGTGCTTTTTGCGCTTGGCCAATGGTCAGGGCGACGGTCCGTCCGCGTTATCAACGCGATCAGCCATTCGCGAGTGTTGGACGATAAGAATGGCATAACATAAGGCGTAAGGCATCGCTCCGCGATAGCACCCCTGCAGTGGCCGTGACAGTGCAATCGCTGTTGTCGTCTGTTCCAAGCTGCCGCCGAGCTTGATGCCGCGTTAGCCCGAGGGTGATAAGCTGTGATCGTTTACTGAGCGAAGCGGCCGGCGCTACACGCGTGCAGTTTCACTCAACGGGCTGGTCGCTTCTGTTGTCGTTTTCGCCGAGAATTTGATGGGGCCGCGTTCGCCTGAGGGGGGCGCGATGTCTGGCGAAAAAAAACCACACGCGCCAACATTACGGTTCTCTCATGGCTGCTAACAATTCACCAACTTTTTAAAGCAAAGGGGAACGAAAACACCTCAAGCGAAGCACCAAAGCACGGCGCAGTGACTTGCCGCCGCTTGCGTCGTCTGCTCCCGTATCCCGCCGAATCTGCTGCCGTGGCCGCTTTGGCGCTGGTGGCAGCGCGCGACTGTGGCGGCTCCTAACGTATGCATGGTGCCTATACTAGGGAAACGGCGGCTACAAAGGCAACGGTGGCTGCGAGAAGACCCCGAAGCGATTGAAAGCCGCGTGCGCGCAGATCTATGAGAGGTACGAACGCTTGGTTTCAGCGCGAGTATCTGTCTCTGGAGTTCGGACACATGCCGCACTCTAAGGAAAAAGTCGAGTATTTTGGGAGTATTTCTGCTACACAACAATAATCGTCATCTGGCTTGCTCACGTTTCCTATCTTGAAAACCCGGCTCTCGGCACATTCCTATCAAGAATGCTACGTCACGCCGATAACGCGCGCGGCGTTCGGGACCGGGAAGTGCCGGGACGGCGGTGATAACGCCAGGAAAGTACGCGGGGCAGAGGACGATTATAGTTGTGTAGCAAAAAGACACCCTTTTTAGTCGATTATTTCTTACAGTGCGTGTCTGTCAATTTCTGTGGTTTAACTCGAACCTCTCTGCGCTGAGAATCAACGCAAAAAATCGCACACATCTCCCCTAAAGGGAACCCTGAGTAGTAATGGGAAGCAGCCAATGTCTTTTATTCATCTTCGTATATGACTTTAAGCTCCGGAGACCGTTTTCCCTGGAGTATAACGGCCTTGTGGTCTGTAAGATGTAAATTTAAAGGATCGTGCAACGAAGGTTGTAGTTTGAAGTTTGAGAAGGCGATGTCTATGCACGTTCCCATGATGGTAGTATGATGTTTGTAATCGTAGGAAATGCACCGGTGAGCGTAACGGGACACCTCGTGGGCGCTCCGCGTACTAGCGGCTATGGTGTACTAGAATGGGGTAGTGTGCCGTCTTCACAGCAAACCACTGGGATAGCGGTGGTTGCCTTATCGATGACGCCACCAGGAGGGCGCCACGATCGAACGGTGTGCCCAGCGCGCGTAATTTAAATTTGCATTGTGAAAGTTTCTGCTGTGCCTGAGTAAAATAGTCACATCACACGAACGAAACGAAAAGTATTTGCAAGATTTAAACCCATACAGCACCTTTGGATTCATTAATGGAATAAATAAAGGTGCTTCTGCGTAGTCTGAGCTTGCACAATTCCTATCGTAGAACAGAGACCCAGATCGTCTGCATGCTTAGTGTTTTGATTGCAGATGGCATAAAAAAGCACATCGCTATTCATTCTACGCATATGTACCCCTGCCTAGCTATCACACTAACTTGAAAGTCACGCGACGAAACAAGCGAGGAGGTCCTGAAGGATAACGTTATCATCAGGTGAATTCCACGAACACCACTTACCTGCATGAGCCAGTAGAGTAGTCGCAATGCTTTCGAGAGAAAAAAAGAATAACGCTCAAAGACGAATACTGCTCTATTTCTTAGACATTTTACTCATCAAAGGGACGCCGAAGTGCAGGAACGTAACTATAAATTCTCCGCAATGTACTCGGGGTGATGGATGCAGTTTATGTGAGTAAACCAGGAATTCCTGACGGTCTGCAAGGACTGCTGTGCATCAAGGCTACCGCAAATACCGAGTCTTTCATGCACACGCTCAAAATTCGCTGCTGACGCGTTATGAGAAACAGACGGCAGCAATCGACGAGTTTGCCCCGCGCACACACAAGCGCGGCAACTACAATTACCCAATCTCGGAGGCTTTGCATCTAAGCGAACCATAAATTACTTTAGTGGGCGGCGACAGGTGGCGACACAGTAGTACGGTGTGCCCCGGCACCGCTGGCCGTCATCGCAAAGACAGCCATGCTTTCGGCGCCAGACGGCACACTACCCCATTCCAGTACACCATATAGCGGCTACGGTGCACAACGATGGAAGGACAGGCCTCGTTTATAAGCTGCTTCGCATCTAAAACAACCTAGCATCACCTAGCTAAAGCCTATCAAACACCTAGAAGCCACCTAGCTATGGCATAGAAACAACCTAGAAGCAACTCGATTAGTCTTCAGGAAGTTCAGAATCGCCCACTATCGCTGTTTCAAGCCGCGCGCAGATTACTGGCAACCTCGGCCATTTTTTTTTAGGGGGGGGAGGGGGGTGGAGAAGAGGGCCTTTGAGTCGACCGTTACGAGGTGGATCAACGCGTGTTTTTTTGTTATTTTTTTTTTAATGCGAAGCATTTCTTTGGCGTACTGCAGGCACTTTTAGCTTGTCTATCTACGTATCTATCTATCAAGCTGCCTACGTCTGGGTGCTCCTGTGATCACCTCCTTAACATAGGGTAAACCAAAATTAGCATTGGGAGGGTAAGATGGTTTGACGAATGACTCGCTCGTCATGACATGAATAATGTGACAATCCCGTCGCGTACGTCGTCAGACCCTTTCCGCCAGACACGTGTGGCACATACCCGTATACCACGGGCGGGTATGTGCCACAGGTATGCGGGTATCTGGCACAGGTGTTAGACAGTTTATATCTACCGAGGAACGGCGAGAACCGGCATTGGTAGTTCAAATGCGAGGGCGTTAAGAAAAACCGACATCGGCAGCGTTCACCCGACGAATGCAAAGAATATATGTTACGGTCCTAGCAGGAATCCAACCCAAGCATTCTGCGTAGCAATCAAGTATTCCACCAAAGAGCCACGCCAGGTCTCGGAACTGCTTTGGACAAAGACCCTTAGCAGGCGTAATGTTGGTTCAACGTCATGGGCGGTTGCAGTTATGCCCATAAACACTACATATGTACTCCAACGATACAGTCGTCACTTCGGGTTATCACCAATTGTGCGATCCATTGAAGTTGGTCTACGTAGCACTAGCCAGGGCTACCATCCTCGCAAGCACAAGCGCTACATTTCAGCTTACCGCTTCTGGTGCTGGTAATTCCAATGTTGCTCTTGGCATCGTTACGCAGCTCTAAACAACTATAGTTATATAAAACATAGCGACTGTTCAACATATGTCTGTGCCTAATACATTTGTACATATCTTTCAGCGTCATTTCGTTACGTTTCGCTCAATAAAAAAAATTCCCCATCTCCCGCTAAAGGGAACCATGTGTGGATGCGAAGCAGCGGGAAGATAATTAGCTTGAGCGGGAGGAACGTGGACTACTCTCATTTCACGGCAGTGGTCCGGGCGCTCATCGCGGCGCTGCACAGGAGAGAGAATGAGGCGCGCGCGCTCCGTCATTTTCATACCGCGAACTACCGTGGCGCCCCCCAGTGGAGTATGCAGCTGTCACACCACCTGTCGTGCGCGCCGCTCCGTAGAGGATTTCTAGAGGAAAGGACGGGGGGGGGGGGGGGGGGACCGTATGAGAGGAGAGAGAGGGGCAGGGGACGTGCATGCGCTGTGGGGGGTGTGGTACGCGGGAGCCGCTCCGTAGAGTACAGGATTCCTAGAGGAGAGAGGGGGAGAGGACACGCATGCGCTGTGGGACGCCGGAGCCGCTACGTATAGTAGAGGATTCCTAGAGTAGAGGAAGGGGGGTCAGCGTACGAGAGCATAGGGGAGGGGACGCGGGGGGCCCCTCCGTAGAGTAGAGGATTCCTCTAGGAGAGAAAGGGGCAGAGGGGACGCGCATGCGCTGTGGTGGTGTGGGACGCGGGACGGACTAAGCCCCCTCCAAACACATGCAAGCAATATTAAGGAATGGGGTCAACCTGGGCGACAGACACCACCTCCCTAGCCATTGCTAAGCAGCCTCTCTGTGCTCTCGGCCATGACTCAAGGAATGGGGTCAACCTGGGCGACAGACACCACCTGCCTAGCCATTGCTAAGCAGCCTCTCTGTACTCTCGGCCATGACTCTGATGACTGTGATAGGGTTGACGGTCTTCATATTACTACAGTGTTCTGGTTCGCATAATGGGTGCTTCCCTACTTCATGAAAGTGGCCGGAGCGGGACGCGGGACACGGGACGCGGGACGGGGGACGGGGGGACGCGGGACGGACATAGCCCCGAGCATAAGATGCTTCGCATCTAAAATATTACAACACAGTCACCTTCCCTCCGCATGCTTCGCATAACATCGATTCACAAGGTACGTGAGATCTGCCTTTTTTTTTTTTGTATTTGAGTAGTTCTGGGCACATCATGAGCTTACCTCCAAACACCAGTGTATACACTGGCGTTTAAAGAGTAATTTATGGTCTCACGTAATCTCAGCCCTCATGTTAGAGCGCAGACGTCATTTTTGTCGAAGCGAAGTGCACTGTACTCGAGAAGTGCACGGTACTCGAGAAAGATGCAAATAAAATAAATAATAGGAATGTCCGGGTTCGAGTGAGGATCGAACCTAGGCCGTCTGCATGGCAAGCAGGTGTTCTACCACACAGCCACGCGTCTGCTTGGAAATACAGTAAAAATAACATACTCTGCTTGGAAATGCAGTGAAAATAATTTTTCGTGGCTTCACAAACCCACGCGTCCTGTATACAGGCGTCACAATACAACATGTAATGTCGCAGTAATATTGCGTCGTACAAGCGTACATTGCCCATCGGGCGTCAGAACGTGAATATCACGACATCTTGGTTTAAAGCCAGCCACCCATTACAAAAGGCACGCACGTCACTGCGCGTATTCCCTTAAGACCACGTAGTGGGTGCATATCAAGTTCGAAAACATTTCCCGCTCATAACTGCTCGTTGTTTAAAGCATGCTACCCATTACATAGTATGCACTAAGTGATTGAAGTACGCACTAGGGACAGGATATTGCTATCGCGCTCAACTATTAAAGGCGAAGCGTAAGGGTCCCCCAGTTTTCGCCATCGCCGTCATGCCCCGGATATGTATATCTATGTATATATATAAAAAAGGCACAAAGAAAAATAAATCAGAAGAAACAAATTTCAATGCACCCTACCGGGGGTTCGAAACAGCGACATCTCGCGCTGCAGCGCGCTGCGTTGGACCACTGAGCCACGCACCATGTATGCGCCTACTTAATAACGGCAAGCTATTTATAGACAACATTTACCGCTGGCGGTATGCGGATCTCGGAAGAGCTTGAGCGTCTTTTCTATCACGCAACGCTTCTACATTTTCTTTCAAATTAAAAAAATGCCCTTCAGATGCGCACGAAAAAGTGGCCCCCTTCTGTAACCACTCATGATGTAGAAGGGGAAAAAAGGAAGAACACCGGGCACACTTGTCGTAAGACGCAACCGCGTGGCAGGAGATGCAGAGGGGTCCTTCAGCGCGCCACACTTTAAAAGACGAAGAAATATCTACGAGCATCGGGTTCTGCGTTGTCGACACTTGCAGCGCGTTGCTCGAACACAAAGGCGTAACAACTCCGATAGTTGTTAGTTCACGCTTGTCCTGTGTATACCTGCGCGTCGTTTTCGAGCGTCCTTCTTTGTGCTCCAGCGGGAAGCTGTAAGTATCGAGCGGCATCGTCGATCTTCCTGTGCCACTTCAATTTCTTGCTATCGCATACATTGCTTCGCCCTTGCGGCGAAACTGACTTTTCGTGCCATGACCAGACAGCTATGTTGGTCATACCCTCACTCCCTCCTATGCGAATTTTGGTCTTTACCAAGTAAAGGAGTCCACGAGAGCGCCCACACGTAGGCGGATAGATAGATAGATAGATAGATAGATAGATAGATAGATAGATAGATAGATAGATAGATAGATAGATAGATAGATAGATAGATAGATAGATAGATAGATAGATAGATAGATAGATAGATAGATAGATAGATAGATAGATAGATAGATAGATAGATAGATAGATAGATAGATAGATAGATAGATAGAATTAACTCAAAGTGTCTTTGGTTCGGTAAGAAATACTTCGCATTTAAACAGAACACATACTGCAAGCATACGTACCTGACATAGTTCGAGAACCTGTATAAACTTGTATTCGCCGGTATAAAATCTGCGGCACCATTACCGTCATAATTACAATGTGAATAAGTAAGCGAATTAGAAAGTTTCGGTCGTGCGTACCTTAAGCTCCATAAGAAATACTGCCATAGCATTTGCGAGAAAACGGAGAGCAGCACACCAGGCCAAGTATCCGACGATGAGAAACCATGCGTGTGCCATCTGCTCGTCAGCCGCGGCCGCGAAAGCGCAGCGACGTAGTTTTCTTGCTTCGTCACTGGTCAGAGCGACAGTCTCCTTGCGCGGTATCGACGAGATCAGCCGGCCGTAAGCGGTGAATCATAAGGCAGCACTGAATAACGTCAAGAGCCCCAGGTGTGACCCCAGTCAACGTTTCTCGAACGTTGGCAACAGTTTAGTAAATGCGTACATATTGTTACGCGGCGTATGTGCCGGACTAGGAAGAAAAAGACACAAATAGAGAGAGAGAGAGAGAGAATAAGAATAGAATAAAACGAAGATTTCTAAGCAGCTTGGTCCTGTGCGGGCTTACTATTCTAGTCTTCTGCCAATAAACCCCCAACACCTACTGTGGTCGCAACAGGCCCCCCATCTCGTCAACCAACTCGTCAACCATTCGGCAACCATATCCGTCAGATTGTTCGGGAGGCGTGGCTCCGACATGAAGAAACGACACGTGAAATGGCTGCCGACTCTCGGTCCTATCTCCCACGAGACACGGCTACCCTGCGGCTTGCTGATTTTGGACATCCGTCCGTCAGCGCAGCGGAGGGTGCAGGATCACGGCGTATTCGGCAGGCAAGTCCGGCACATACGCCGCGTAACAATATGCTAACTCTTGGCCGCCACTCTACCCTTACCATCGGAAGAGGCTGCGCATGCACGCATCACCATCATAGCTCTTAATCTAGGGAATAAAAACGGAACGCGCAACTTTCATAGTACGTACGAACATATAGCGAACTTTATTAACCGGTAGCGTTTATCATTGCCTCAATTGTATAAGAACATTCTCAACGCATTATGCCACATGCACGTTATGCGGCATCCGCATGCACGTGGCATATATTCACTGCCATTCATGAAATGCACAATATTACCGCTAATGAAATGGAGTCATAGAAGCTGCAAGCATGCTTTGATATTGGGGGGTGGGGGGTGGGGGGGGGGGTGGGGGGGGGGGGGTGGAGGAGAGGCGGGTGTTGCCGTCCGCCAGGGATGTTTTTACAAAGTTTGCGTTATAATTAGTGAGCGTGTGTGTAGCTGACGCACTTGGTTTCGCACATTAGGAAACCTTTCTCTTCGCATTTCGATTGATGCGGAATGTTAGAGTCGAATTCTTTCCACGTGGGGAATATTCTTTCTCAGTCTCCAACCGCCTATACAACGAGTAAAGGGGCTCCGCATTTTGCGAGTTGCGCACCGTGGTTGCTCTCATTCATACCGTGCCAATCGTTATCTCGGTTACGCACCATGACGACGCAAAATCCCCGAGCAGGCTCATAACAGCTGCGTTCTCAAGATTTCAGCTGTTCTGAGTCCTTTTATTTTTCAATCGGGAGCTAATTGATGGGGGAAAAACGTCGACTAACGTAATCACTACGTTGTACTGGAGTAGCACTGAGCGACCACAAGGCGTCACGTCGGCACGCCGATGGCATGACACAGGGACACCGGCTAAGCAGTACCATCCTCCTCCGACGTTACAGCATCCTCCCACGGATCAAGTAAGGCGCCCACGCCAAGGACGAACTAGATCAAGGACGTGCCAGCAGGTGGACGTGTAGCGAGCGGGCGGGCGGGCGGAACAGCAAAAAAATAGAACAGCGGCGCCGACCACTCCATCCAGGATGCGCACTGAGGAGCCCACGACTCTCCCATACAAATGAAGCGCACGCATCGCGTAGCACTGGTCTTCAGTGGAACTTATGCGACCGGCTATAGAGGCGATCGCGGCCAGCGATAAGACACCACGTCGCGTCCCTGTGGGTCCACTACTGCGGCGACACTCGACGAAAACTTAAGAAGTAACGAATGGAGAAAAGTTCTCCCCGAAGTGTCGATTTCGCTTAGTCCGAATGCCATCTAAAATGCCGTAATTTCGAGCGTTCCCGAGAGAAGTCAGGGGAGCAGGAAAGCGGGATTAACTTGGCGGAAAAAAATGACCCGGTTCACCTCCGCGGTAACATTTGGAAATCGAAAAGAACGCGAGATTAGTGTAAGGTAGCGAGGTGACCAGACCACGAATCTTACCTCTCAGGTTGTCTTATTTCATTCCTCTGCTTCTAAATTTAAATAAATGCTTCAATAGGTTCAGTACGGGATAAAAAAAATTTAAATTGTTATTTAGGTATGTTAAATTGTGTTAATTTAATTTTTGCGGGCTCACGCCTTCCGAAATGATCGTATCAACAAGAAAAGTCCCAGAAATTAAAAGCCATGTTACTCTCAATGTCACTCTCAACTGTGACGCGCAGGTTGGTTTTTAAAATAGCACCACGTGCATGCAAAAGGTAAATAAATTGCAATCATGCACAAAAAGACATCGCAGACGTGCAATGCTGTTGGGTTTTCAATGCCCTCGCCATTTGTGAAATAGCGGCCCATGAAGAAAAATGAAGAAGCAGATGAAGCAGATGAATGAAGCAGTTGAAGAAGCAGATGAAGAAGGACGACGACGAGGAAGAGGACGAAGATAGCGCGTGCCGGTTCACGATGATGATCATTTTTTTTTGTTTTCGGCTCGTGGACTAACGGTCGCTTAACAGCTCCGCTGTTAGAATGGCAAATCTTCAATGGCAACTACACTCTAAGAAAAATAAAAGAGTATGTGTGATCCCTCTCGTGTAGTCCTGACTTGCCACATATGACTCTCTTTAAAGCGGCACGTTAACTCTCTTGTGAGTCACACGACTTCCAGAAGAGAGTATAATGACCCCCAAAGAGAGCTCACGTGCCTCTTTAACGAGAGTTATATACGTGGCAAGCCAGAACTCTAGAAAAAAGAGTCAAAGACTGATTTTTTTTTTTTAGGGTGTACCGCAGCCTATTTATTAGGGGGAAAGTCTTCAATGGCTCATGAGAAGTGTCCCTCGGCGAAAAAGCCGGCGTGTAGTACAAAAATTCACGTGACCATCCACGCGACTCGTGGATCGAGGTGCGCGAACTGTAAGCTTGCTTCGTCTTTGCGCCGTTCGCTTGAATGAAACGATAAAAAGGACCGGCTTTCACGTGATTCCGCTTAAACTCGCATGATAAACCGCATGCCTCGTGGATCGAGTAAGCGCAAGATTTGCGGCCTTCGAGGGATCAAAAATTACAACAAGCGGCATTTGCGTGATATAAAGGTCCCGGCAAAATAGTCACACCAAATCTCTTTCACCTTCGAGTCGTCTTCGGGGAATGCATAAGTAGAGTGTGCTTGAAGAGGGAAGTGCTCGGGATGAGCCTCGAAAAGTGAGGCCCGAACAAGATCAAGCCGCTTGTGGCGCTGCGATCGTTAGCCTGGAATGTGTCGTCATTTAAGAGATGCACGAGGCTCCACCAAGGTGGTGCAGTGGTAGAATGCCCGCTTCCAACTCAAAAGGCCCGGGTTCCAATCACAGCTGTACATGGTGGGTTTTTATTTTTAGCGTCAATGTGACATAGCTGTATTTCTTTCTTGCTACAAAAAGTAACGTAGTAACGTGAAATATGAAGTGAAATAGAAGAAATATGACAGTAAGCGTATTTATTTGCAGCGCCATCGCATGGCATTAAACAAAACAGTTAAGTATAGCCACTGAGATTTTTGCGCATACGAGACTGGAAGAGAGGCTTCACAGTTTACGTCACTTTTTGTAGCCATACATAGCAACAGAAGCTAGTTTTAAGAAACCAAGGAAAACAAATAGAGCTATAACGAGTGACACTAAATATAAAAACCCGTCATTTACAGCTGCGATTCGATCCAGGACCTTTTGAGTGTGAAGCGGGCATCTGTTAAGCCGCGCGGAACTCTTAAACGACGACTCATTGCAGGGCTAGCGATCGCCGCGCCACAAGCGGCTCGACCATGTTGGGCCTCACTCTCTGTACATTGGTGCTGCGGCCGTTCCGAGCACTCCTGTTTTAGTACACTCTAGCATAAGAGACCCTGTGAGTTTATTAAATGCGAAGCATTTCTTTGCGTACTGCAGACGCCTTGAGCGTTTCTATCTATCTATCTATCTATCTATCTATCTATCTATCTATCTATCTATCTATCTATCTATCTATCTATCTATCTATCTATCTATCTATCTATCTATCTATCTATCTATCTATCTATCTATCTATCTATCTATCTATCTATCTATCTATCTATCTATCTATCTATCTATCTATCTATCTATCTATCTATCTATCTATCTATCTGTCTAGCCGCCTACGTCTGGGTGCTCTCATGATCACCTCCATAACTTGGGGTAGACCAACATTTGTACGGGAGGGTGAGGGTTTGACGATTATGACTGTCTAGTAATGGCATTAATAATGTGAAAATCCCGTCGCGTACGACTTCAAAGCCTTTCCTCCAGACACGTGTGGCACATACCCGCATACCCTGGGCCGCGGTATGCGGGTATGCGCCACAGGTGTTTGACAGTTTGTTTATACCTACCGAAGAACGGGGAGAACAGACATTGATAATTTAAATGCGAGATCGTTACGGAAAACCGACCTGGACAGCGTTGACCCGATGAATGCAAAGAATAAATGTTATGGTCCCAGCAGGGATCGAACCCAAGCATTCTGCGTGGCAAAAAAGTATTCTACCAAAGAGCCACGCCAGGTCTCGGAACTGCTTTGGACAAAGACCGTATGCAGGCGTAATGTTGGTGAAACGTCAATTGTGGTTGCAGTGCAGCCCATCTAATTTTATAAACATTACACATTTACTCCAATGATACAGGTGTCACGTCGGGTTAGCGTCAATTGTAGTTAGGCGCCATCCACTGAAGTTGGCCTACGTAGCACTATCCAGGGCCACCATCCTCGCAAGCGCAAGTGCTACATTTCAGCTTACCGCTTCTGGTGTTGGTAGGCCTAATACCCAAGTTGCTCTTGGGATCGTTACGTAACTGTAAACAACTGGTTATATAAAACATATGCGACTGTTCAACATACATGTCTGTGCGTATAACATTTGTACGTATGTTTAGCGTCATTTCGTAAGGTTTCGCTCAAAAAAAAAAATTACACCAAACCTGTCCTCCGCATGCTTCGCATGACATCGATTCCCATGGTACGTGGGATCTGCCGAATTTTTTAGGAAAGAAGTGAAGCGTAGCCTGGAGCCCCCTGCAAATTTCCAAAAGTGTTGTTTTTGTTGTTCGTGATCGCAGAGGTTCTTAAATATGCTTCTGAATAAACAATTATAATAATGTAGTCATTACGTTTTCAATTGTAGGTCGCAACCGCCACGTTATCATAGAGGCATAATGCAATAGTGATCACCTAGTGGTTTTTTTTCTATGTTAACTAACGAACTACATTCGTACAATGTTACTTACAAGCCTTCTATCGGAGCACTTCTCAAGGCAGGCATGTTGCTTCGGTGTCCTTAGCAAAATCAACCACAGCTTTCCCTATGATACTATGTAAATTTATTTGTGCCATCAGCGGTGGTGTTACGTATTAAGAACAATGTGGATGTTTTTTTTTTCGAAACGTATACATATAATCAGGATGAAATTATGAGAGGAAACATCGTAAGACATGCTCACGATAAGCAGTACTATGTGCAGTGAAAACACTACAATTACCTGTGCAGCAAAATGACTGTGAAAGCTTATTGCGCCTAAGCATTCTTTTGGGACATAATGCCTAGAGAGTTCTTTCCATGGGTGTTGCGTCCAAGACATCAGACCATAATTATCCGACACTGACTTGTAGTTGGAAGCTGTAACTCAGTTATTTGATCAAGAGAGGGAGAAAGCTTTCTTAGAATTTCAGCCAATGCACGTCAGGAGAAAGCCCACCTCCCCGTCACCCCCTAGCCGTCGGCCGGAATCCCTTGATACACGGTAGCAGCAAGGGCTTGACTGATGAAGTCCTGCTGGACATTGGGGTGTAGGTTGCGGAGCAACGCCTCCCAGGATTCTAGAGTGTGCGAGCTATCGTACTGAGTCAGACATTTCCACACTGTGTGTACCAAATTCGCTGCAGCATCACAAAATTTCCAGCCTGAATACTTTTGGATGCCACTTAGAGAACATGGTTTGGAAAACCTCCTGTCTTTTTTTTTTCACCACATAACCTCCTTTTGCTTACTGAGCGATCTGTCCGCTGCTAGGTACACTTGCCGATTTTAATAGTGCAATATGCTACGGGCCTTCAACTTACAACGATATGAAGCTTCCAATTTCAGAGAGAGAGAGATGGGATGTGGAAAGGCAGGGAGGTTAACCGGAAAACAAATATCTGGTTGGCTACCCTGCACTGGGGAAGGGGTAAGGGGGAGACAGAAAAGTAAGGAAGAGAGGAATGAGAGAGGGAGGGAGGGAAGCAGAAACACACACACAAACACAAGAGTGTCACAAGCGTTCAACGAGGCCGGTCGCTCTCAGGAACTTCAACAGCGCCTTCGTCGCTTTCAGGCGTGAAGGTCGATCTCCCCGGCATTTCAAGATTGACATCTCAGAAAGCGGGTGGTCGTCGAGTCGCGCAAACACTGCTGCGAGGGACTGTCTCTGAGAGGTGTACTGAGGGCACTGACATAACACATGTGCAATGGTTTCATCAGTGCCGCAATGTTCACATGCAGCACTGTCTGCCCATCCGATGCGGCAAGCAAAGGCGTTCGTAAACGACACCCCAAGCCACATGCGGCAGAGAACGGTCGTCTCAGATCGGGGTAGGCCAGATGGAATTGCTAGTCGTAAACACGGATCCAGGCTGTGAAAACCGGGCGTGTTCCACATGGACCTTGCGACATCATGCGCGGAGCATATTAATCTTTGCTGCTGCGTCACTTCTTGATAGTGGAATAGGTTCCATCTCGCCATTTTCATGAGCATTCTTAGCTGCGTCGTCGGCATGCTCGTTACCAGTGATGCCGCAATGACCTGATAACCATTGAAAAGTTACGTCGTGCCCCTTGTCTATTAGCTGATGGTATAGTTGTCGTATTTCTAGCACCAATTGGTCTTGAGGACCACGACGTAGAGCAGTTCGAGGACACTGCAGAGCTGATTTCGAGTCGGTAAAAATAGTCCACTTTAGGGGTGCTTCTCGGTCGATCCTGCGGAGTGCGCTGCGGAGTGCCGCGAGCTCCGCGGCTGTCGATGTCGTCTTGTGTGACGTTTGAAACTGGATAATTTCGGCCTTTTCTGGGAAGATCACAGCTCCTG
Source organism: Rhipicephalus appendiculatus (assembly GCA_030522465.1). Lineage (NCBI taxonomy): Eukaryota > Metazoa > Arthropoda > Arachnida > Ixodida > Ixodidae > Rhipicephalus > Rhipicephalus appendiculatus. The sequence continues at coordinate 39,891 of JALIZH010013885.1, read as the reverse complement.
CAGATCCTCCGACAGTTGTCGAGCCGTCCGTGTAGTTTAACATGGTCTTTATATTCTTCGTGCAGCATGAGCAGAGTCAACTGCTTATTGTTCTTATCACCAAAACTGCAATACTGTGTTTCTTAATGATGCCGTAATGGAATGATCGGCACTAATTTTCCCTGCCTAGCCCCATTTCAGTAAGTCGTTCTGGTGGGCTAGTTGGTTCATTGCTGTTAGACGTTCTTAAACTGTGCTCGTGGTGTTCTCTATGTTTTCTTACTCGTGTACTCGGCTTTTCGCGCAGTTTAAGAATGTCTACCCCTATTTAACTTGACCTAAGATTTTTAGCATTCTTCATCAATTGGTATGCAGCCAATGGGCAAATAAAAAGGCCCCTCGTGATCAGAAGTACAATGTCATCGAATCTTCCCCACCACGACCAGTTGTCTTTAGCATTGTGAAGCCGAGTGTGCTGCAATTTTTGTCAATGAGCACTTTATTTTGTACAGACCGACAGTAACTACAACAATATTATAAGAATATGTGAAGAATCAAGACGATAATTTTGCCATGTTTATAGGGCTTTGTGTATAGTTTTAAACATGTTAGTCATGTTGACTTATTATGCGATGGTTGGTGACGCTGAATGCAGTGATTTATAATCATTTTAACTGCATCATTAGCATCCCATACAAAATCTCCACCATGCGTCGTCGCCCATCATTATATTACCCTGAATGTATTATAATGGAACCACGGGTCTTACGCCTTCACAAACTGCTGACGTCAGCATGGCTAAATTCAACTGACTCTTCTAAACACCCTAAAGAAATATTGCACTCCGTCATAAGAATCGCGAATGACACGAGCCTGTAAAGCCGATTCGAAACTTTCGGCCGATAGACATCCACTCATGTTCTTCTCAAAATAAACATTTACTAAATGTCATATACATAGCAAAAAGGCCAATTTCGACTCTTCAATGCTTTCAATATACAAATAAGCCCCCCCGAAATTTTTTTATGCAAGGTGGAAAATTGATTAATTTCAGTAAATTCTCTGAAGATGTGTTTGGTGAAAGCCAATGTAAACTTTCTTTCTGAATCAAGACACAATATTTTGGGGTTGTTATGCGAGAATCACCTACTGATCTTGTGTGAGCTCTTCGTATAACTGTAAAATGCGCGAATATTTCACGCTAACCATAAATATTTAACATTGGAGATTGTTTATTTGCAGGAAGAATACAATGTTTCCCTCTGATATCATTTGTAACTCAGCTTTTTGCGCCATTCCGAGGTTTTGTTAGCGTAGTATCATGCTTGGGATCGTCCTATATTACTGCCTACCTTTTATGCTGCTCAGCTTACATCATCTTCTCATATATATGCAATACAGAAAATGTTCTACTTGTACCACATAGCACCAATAACGCGTAATAATAGCTATATCCGCTCTCTTGCAATCTTTGTGTGGTGCGAGAGAGCAGTGTTACAATTGTACCTCAAAAAATGTTTTCGGAAGACTGCCGCTTTTTCTACGCAGCTGCACGTCCCCACTACTATGTTAGGCTTTAGCCTTAGCATGATAGCAATCCCCCCTGCTCTCTCAAAACTTAAGGCTGTTAATACACATAAGATGCAACTTATGTGTTATATGCCAGTGGTTTGGTTTCTTACGCATGAATAACTGGCCTCTCTGACCCATACGAGTTTACAGTATAACCGCCATAGAAACATGCATTCGTCGCATTACATATTTTAGTGGTATCGTGTAAAAACAGCTGAGTATGTTTCTCATAAGGATGAGTCATAACAATGTGGTTCACCGATGCAGGGCACCACGTGATCGCGCAAAAGAGCCAACGTTCTCAACAACAAAAAATAACAACTTTATTTTTCTTTCGTTTTCTTTTCAGTTCAGAGGAAAGGACAATAGTTTGCACTAGAGAGGTAAGTGGAAGAGCGGAGGAGCTCGGAGTGGAACTCGGAAGGTTCACAACAGGAGGTCACGTCTTGTGTGCAGTGATACACCGTCCAAGCGCGAGAATAGAAAAAAAAAGGAATGGAAATAAAGGAGTCGTAGTCAGCAGTGTGAGGAGCACCGAGGAGATAGATCGGAAGTGATGGAGTTGCGGCAGTGGCGGTAGTAATCTCGTTTTAATTTACATAGCCTTATCTCGCTTTCGAAACGAGGCGAGTTATTTAGCTCTTGGACTTGCCGAAGGTGTAGGCGGTGGCTGGGACCTCAATTGGGTTGGCGTTGAGGGTCACATCAGCTGGGTTCTCGGCCTTGGTGCCTGGCTCGTTGGTGTCGATGGACACACGGAAACCCTGGTCGTCAGCGACGTAGTTGGCGGTACGGTAGACACCGTCTGGGGTCTGGTAGCTGTAGCTGCCGGTCTTGAAGTTCCTCTCGTCGCCGGTCTCCTGCTGGCTGATGCGGCCACCGTCCTCACCGGTGGAGTCGTAGCTGAAGGTGTATGGGTGGGGTGGCTGTGAAAGTAACACGCGGTGTATGAGAGAAACGCCAGCATGAAGGAATAAACAAAGACTCTATGCAGTCGCATGCTTAGACAGACTTGTTTGCAATCTAGCTTTCTGGAGAAATTTTAATTGTTTCATGATGCACTCTCTGACACGTTCGTAGCCTCCTTCGAAAAGCGCTCCTTTGGAGAAGCTGGACATTGACCACTATTATCTACGCAACAGAGTCGGCAGCACAGCTGTAAAATATCCCCTACATTTGAGGAGTAATTAGGCTGAGATAGATACCACTATTTGAAGTATTCGTTCTCTACAATAAATGACGGAATTTCGTTTGTTCTTTCTTCATTGATTTTATGTAGCTATCGTACTTGTTTTCTTTACACTAGCGGTACTTTTCTCAAATTGGAAAGCAACTGCGTCAAATGGGAGTTGTATATTTTATTTTACATTTTAAACTGCTTTAAATGAGCGTCATATTTTATCTGCACAGTAAAACGCGAACATTCCTTGTATTTCAGAGGTATCATCACTTCTAGCAGCGTGTTCAAACGAAGTGCGATACTTGCGCTGAAATTCAACAATGCGCCTGCAAATATTTATGTAAATAAGTTATGATATCACAATAACGATCAATCAACTGAAGTGAAAACCTACGAATTGCTCCTGGAGCTGCACCTGGGCGGCAGCGATGGCCAGAAGGCCGAGGAAGGCAACCTGCGAAATATGAACAGGCCAACGATGTTAGCTTTTTTGTATCCGTTTACCCATGTCCGTCGAACGATACGATCTCATCCTCAGTGACACAGGAACTTTTTCTTCTTATCAGTCCTTCGCGATTGAATCCGATCCCTACCTTGCACAGCATCGTCGAATGGGCTCCTTGTGTCCGATCGGCCGGATGAAAAAGGAAGATGTGGTAGTCGATCGGCGATGTGCGGCGTTTTTATAGGCATGAGTTGAAGCGCGGCGCTAAGGCCATCTTCCAGAAGCGCCGCCAAGAAGGACCGGACATCACGTACGCGGTGTGGAGAGGAGGATGAACGAATATCCCCTTCGATGAGCCACGAATCGTGTTGGACGAAGGGGCACTCCGAGAAGCCAGCAACAGCGGCGGCCATAGTGGCTGGAAGCGGAACAACCCTTTCACGCGTGCACTCTCTCTTAATCGCCGAGGCAGAGGAGCCGAGCGCAGCGGAGGCTGCGTGTCCTTGAGGACAGCGCTAGCGTCCAGCAATCGCTATAGAATATCAAGCTTGACTTAATTTTATTTTTAACGCCGCGTCCGCGCTTCCTCGCAGGACCTGTTAGGACGACAGGTTCAGCCTAGCAATGAGTCCTGGCCTCCCAGCTTCTGGTAGCTGCGCGCGCACAGGCCTGGCCGCTATCGTGAAAAACCGTGGCTCGTCCACAGTATGAGACTGCGGAATAAAAAAAAAGAAATAAAAAGGGAGAAGCACGCGAAAGGGGTGGCGTGCTTGAAAAAGATCTCGTGGACCTCATGACACCTAAAGACGAAGAAAAAATATGTTTCTCGGCAAGAAAAAGAAGAATAAAAGAAGACAGAGCAGCTGGGTCTCCACGAGGCAGGATTATAAGCAAGGTGTCAGGACGGAGTTGAAATGCAAGCACTTGTTTGTTTTTTGTTGCTCCGTCGGCTCGAGTAAGCCTGGGGGGAAAAACGGTTGCTAACATAACCCCGGTTCACTGGCGCATCTCAATGTACATAACGGTTGAGCGATGCAAGTGATTCGTGATCAGAGTTCGCGATGAGGGGGACTGAGCAGGATGCCATCAGAAGGGGGCACCCCGCCGTTCCCTCTCGCGAGGCAATTGCGCAGTAATAATCCACGGCTGGCCTTGATTACACGAGAAGGTTCATTTAAGCGGGAAACCACTCAAAAAGTTTTAAAAAAGAAACACTTTCTTGCGTGGAAACTTGCCGAATAGTAAATTTACGCCACGAAAGAATGTAACCGATCATGTTTGTAATTCACTGAGAGCGGAAAGTGAAGTAGGGCGGAGAAGCGTTTGCAAAACGATTAGAGTGCTTGCGTTTTTGTTATCTAGAGGCAGTTTTTCACCTTGGCGACCATCAATTGCGACGATGAGAAAGCAAACTACGCGAGAAGGCTTATAAAGGTTTCTCTCATATACTGGTAAAGTCTGCTTGCTTACTGTCACATATTTCACGGTGTAACACGTACAGAAGATTTTTTTTAAAAGTTTGATAAGGAAGTTCCATTAAAAGCGGTCCTATATATGATTTCATTTTTTAGTAAACTATATTCAGTATAAAACAGGTGTTGTAAGCTGTAGCATTTTCCATGATAATCTATTAATTTCTTATTAGCCATATTTTTGGGCGGCCAAGAATAATACTGACTTCTCAAGAAATATGTTGAAAAAGCTTACAAACATCATGACGAAGTGAAAAGGGGGGGCAGCGCTGGAACAAATACAAGGACGAGAAGACAGGACATGCGCTGTCCTGTATATAAGGACGAGAAGGCAGGACAGAACAGCGCATGCCCTGTCTTCTTGTCCTTGTATTCGTTCCAGCGCTGCCCCCCATTTTCACTTCATTGTGAACCCAAACCAACTCGCCCACCTTTCTGTGATTCCTAAAAAATATCGCTGAAAAAGAAGTTAGACTCATTCACGCATTAATATGAAACGGCGCAACGAAGGGACGATGAACAGAAACGATGAAGAATGCACGAAGACAAGAGCCTGTCCTCGTGTAATCTTCATCATATATGTGTTTATCGTTCCTTCGATCATTGCGCCCTTTCATGATCATGAACCCTTACCAAACTCGACCAACTATCAGTGCTGCTGAACGTCATTCAGGCACATTCATTGAAATGTGGTGGTGAATCATATTTGCGATTATTCACGACAGAAAAAGAAAAACTTTATTTTAAATTTTACTTTGTACATCAGGAATTCTATGTACAGGCATGCGTACTTATTTTACTGATGAGGGCTTAGAACATCACGTGATAACCCAGTGAGTTCAAAATCACTGAGGAATTGGAGGAAATTAAATGGCGGAGGAGCCTTTGCGAATAAGCTCATGCTTATTCGCAAACCCGCCTCATTCGCATTTCACACAGCAACATACGCCGCATCTTAGGAGGACTGAAGGGAAACCTGTGCGACAAAGTGGCTCGCATTGAGCCCCCCCCCCCTTACAAAAAAAAAAAACAAAAAACTTTGATGATGCTTGAGCTTCGCCTACAAGGTGGTACGCAATATCTTAAACGGGCCCCGCTCTCTTCATCTTCTTATTCGCGGTCCACGCTTCGTATCTGGGAGGACACCTTCACCAAACCGCGAGGGCGAGGAAAGAAACGTGATCCCTGCGCGTAAAATTGCCCGTCTTAAACTATCTCAGAATGCCTACTGCAGGTAGTTGTGAAGTGCCCATTACGCCATATTTCATCATTTTGTGAACTATCGAACTGACTACTACTACGTGTCTGTAAAGCAATAGACCCATCCCCGTAGCTGCGCACTTTGTTGATGCTGTGCTTTATTACAATGATCAATTATGCCGCATCGCTTTGTAATGGCGGGGCCTTTAAATCACTAAAGTGGTTGCTTGGGCGTGTTGGTACGACATATTGGAGGGAAACAGCGCGAAAGACGAAGGACCAGGCAGAGAAGGACACAAACAACAGCGCTGACTTACAACAAAAGTTTATTCGTCAACCACACATTATATACCTGCGCAGTTCAAAACGAAAAGAAGAAACAAAAATGACAAATCGAAGATAAATGAGCTATCACCATCATCACCGAAAAGCATGCTCATTGCGCGTGCAATCATTCTGATAGAAAGATAACCTCCTTTTCTGACAAGGCAACTGAAGGCCTGCTCACGCATGCGTCACCCAGCTTAGCTATTTCCAGGGCCTCCAGTATTTCACGTGTCAGCTGGTCCCGATGGCGCTTTACAACCGCACAAAGATTAAACTCAAGGACGCACCCGCAATCTCGGCAAATCACCCAATCATTGCGCAGTTCACACGATGCGAGACCTGATGCGATTCTACGCTTCTGCCACAAAATATCATATCTTAAAGCCACTCCTCGCAGTAATTCACACCTGTATAAATTTCTTTCCAAAGCATTTTCAACCGCTGTTGTGCCTCTGCTGTAGAACACTTGACTGCCATGCCAGAAGCCTGGTTTCGATTACGGCTCGGACACGTGATCTTTATTGTTTGCATCAATCCCGATTTTCCGCTTTCTGATAACGCCGATTTCTCCCTCGCAATCAATGTCGACAACGCCGGATTTTCCACGAAACGAGCTATAAGACGTTATCGCGGTAACATCATTCTTAGACGTAGTTGCACACCCCTTGAGTAGCAACAGGACCTTCAGTTCCTACGACGCATTGACACGCTGATACATCATCTCCGACTCGCGACTGCTTAAACTAATCGCTCTTTACTCAGAATTCAACGTGTGTCGTCCACAACATGTCCATGCGGCCATAACGACTAGGATGTGTGTGAGATGTTGCTTGACTGTCCGAAGCACATTAAACATAGACAGCGACTGGAACAGCCACTCGACGTATTGGGTCTAGGGCGCATGTTTTCGCCTGCCAAAATAATAGGTCGATGGTCATTAAAGATATACCGCGAAACAATAAAAGTCCTACGACGATTCTTTCGGGATGCTGACATTTGTGATGAATATTGTCTGTACTACATCTAAATCATAGAGCGCAAGGTATTTGGTGCCTAACACATGTGTTGGTACTTTCAGGAAATTTCGCAAGGCGACTCGGAAAGTAGCTGTGATACAAGCGCACAGAGGAGCTGCGGACATCACTCACTCCAAACAGGATTTACTACATAATCCGTAGTGTTATGGAAAGTACGACTCGCCGACGGTGTTACGACAAGATTGAACAGCTCAATTCTCAGCTCTGTCATGCGACATTTGGTTAACGCATAATTTTTATCGTTCAGATAAAGCAGATTGGGAAATTTGGCACCAGTTTGCAACAGGCAAGTGTTGCACTTATTCGCGTTATGTTATGCACACAGGTGATATCGTTCACACGCGTAAGTCGCTTCGAATGTCTGCATTATCAAAAGCAAAATCAAGCATAAGATTTTCAGTTATCTGGCGCACATTGTAAATGGCCTTAAGTGAACAAGGGAACATCACGTCAATAGATGCATGTAGATCGTTCGGTTCGCAGAGAAGGAGAGAGCTTAAATGCTTAACGGGGCAGCGTTAAAAGACCAAGTCCGAGAAATATGCTTCGCAAGACACCCATCCTACGTACTAGCTTTTGCTGCCTGAGTCTTTTCGCAATGCCCTGTTAAATGTTCATGGATGCACCAACTGGCCCAAACAACAGCGATACGACCGATGGAGAGAAGCGCGGTAGCTTATTAATTAATTAATCAATTTATTTATTTCTTTATTTATTTATTTAAATCTCCTCACAGGCTCCTACATCAGAGTACTGTGGTTGGGGGTTTACGTAACTAGGGGTAATATAGTGAGCATGAGAACCTTTTTATACAATGCTTATTGACAGTCAATACAGAACACTGAAAAGTAAAACATGTCCCCTACGACAGTTAATAACACCTTAGTATTTAGAAAAGATGGCTGCTACCTCGGCCCTGGAATTGGCTACATTGCGAGTGTTAATGATGTGCTCCCGGAGGCCATTCAACTCTATTACAGCCCGTGGCAAAGCGGATGAATTAAATGCACTGGTTTTACCTCAAATGCGTTGGAAACTTAGTGCCTTATTTAAACGACGTGAGGGGCGATAAAGTTGTACGAGAGGCAGCGGTATGTGATTGGCACTACGGATGATCTTATTAAATAGGCACATTAAGGCTATTAGTCTCCGTGATTGCAAGGAAGAAAGAGGGAAGGGTTATTTAATGTTTGTAACTCTTGAATGACGGTTCTAGTGTCTGGAAGTGAAACGTGCGGTCCGATTTTGAATTACCTCAAGCGCAATTAAGGAAAAAATTCTTGCGGGGTGACCAAACGAGTGATCCGTAGTCTAGTTGCGGATGAACAAACGTTCGATAAGTGAGCTAGCTTACGAGTAGTTGCAGGAGTTACATAGAGATTACGTTGGAAATTGAAATGGGAGTCTGTCGGATAACGGTGCAAATGCATGCTGTTGGACGAGTCCTGCCGAGGCGATAAAGCGCCCATAAAACGCAGCAGACGATCTTGTTCTCCGATTGCCCGTTTCAGATCAGCACGATAGAAAGTGCGCGAAAGTTGAATCACGTAGCTTACTTTTTCATATTTCACGGGCTCTTTGGAACGCTGGAAGAAGGACTACGTGAGACTTATCGTACAGGAAACAATTCAATCAGTGGTTTCTGAAAGTGCTCTACAACTTTGGTTTCATACTTTGGCGCTTCAGTCAATAATCAAAAAGTTGAGTCATTAAGGCGAAAGCCTTTAATGTCTGATGCTCACATCCGTCCGGTGTCCGTCCGGTGTCCGTCCGTCCGGCGTCCGTCCGTCCGTCCGTCCGTCCGTCCGTCCGTCCGTTCATCTGTCCGTTTGTCCGTCCGTTTGTCCGTTGGTTCATCTGTCCATTTGTCCGTCTGTCAGTCCGTTTGTCCGTCCGTCCGTCTGTCCGTCCGCCGTCCGTCCGTGGGTATGTCCGTCCGTCTGTCCATCCGAGCTCTGGCACGGAATAAGGTGGCCGCCGGGGTGCGCAAACGGACGGCGGTAGCGTTGGACTCTACAGCGCTCGCGCTTTGCTTGCGTAGCGTCGCTGTGCCCAGCCCTTGCAATCATTCTGACCGACGCCGTCTCAATGGACACAGGCGTCCACGGAATACACTTTCGAATTTACGAAGGGTCCGTCAATTTAAGCGCTGGAACGCGGATGGAGTTTGCGCGATGCGCAATGCGCGAGAAAATACTAACGGATACGAACGGAGGAAGATTAGCATCGCGTCTCGCTGCGATTCGCGGTAAAAAATTTAAAAGAAAACACGCACACATTCGGTTTGTGTGTTATCCCAGTAAGAGTGTAAAAGAAAAAAGACATGGCATAGTCAGTGGAATGGCCACACGCTTTCGCCGAACACACTTTGGCATGTACAAAGTGTCCTTCAATTTTTAAACATAATTTAATGAGTTAATTAAGAGGGGGAAATAAAAAAAATATTATGCCGTTGCACTCAACGTGAATGCTCTAGGAAACACGGATGAGTGATTTGCCTGTCCTTCGGTGACGCTCACGTTCACGGGCAAGCCCGCGCTGGAGTTCAAAACGCGCAGCCTTCTGTGTTTTGATTTTGCGATAAGTACATGCGTCAGGGCGACGAGACGCGGCGCGAGTGGCAGTATAGAATGCTCGGTTTTCGCGTCAACGTAACGTGGTGAGCCTGGCGTCGCCAACTTCCGCCGCCCCTGGCTGACGAGTCCCCTAGATCGTTCCGCACGCAAAGTGTCCCTTCGACCAATGCACGTCTTCTTCTATCAAGCCTCGCAGGCCAACCCACCTTCACGCTAACACAGCGGCTGGCTGGCTCTCGCGCTGGAAGACTCCTTGGGGCAGTCGCTCTTTCGCTCTCTTTCGTCCTTGTTCGCTATATCGGTTACGCTGACAATGGCGACGCCGCTCAACTCCGGAACGGGCGCCTAAGGGCGGCGCACTTACGTTGCCAGTGAGCCTATATAGGCTTGTGCGAATAGTATAGCCCGTTTTTCATTTTTAAAGTCATGGCTCATGTTACGAGAAAGAACCTGTATAATAAAGCCGCGGGATACTTAAAAGTCGTTGTTCGTAGTTTTGCGTGCAAGTAATCTGCTTATGACATAACTGATGAACCAAGAAACAACTTGCCTTCGGTTGAGAACCAAACTGAAAACCTCGAATACGGTGCACCACGACGATATTACGGCAGCAGCCGTTTCACGATCTTTGATATCATTTTCTATCTGCAGATGGTTTGTTCACATTATTCAATTCCTTGAATTGATATGCAAAGCATTTAGTGAGAGGTGACTGCGCGAATCTCAGATAAGGTGGCAAACAGAGATGTTGTAGTCTATTGCAAATTTTGTATTATTAATATTATCGATGCATAACTATAGCAGCGAGGGAGCCACAAGACAGTTAGTTGCTCCTGCTGACCTTTCGTCATATTACTTTTCATCTCCAAGTTCTTTGTTGTCCGCCTCGGTGGATCAATTGCTAGGGTGCTCGGCTGCTGACCCGAAGGTCGCGGGCTCGATCCCAGCCGCGGCGGTCGCATTTCGATAGAGGCAAAATGGTAGGGGCCCGTGTACTGTGCGATGTCAGTGCACGTTAAATAACAGCAGATGGTCAAAATTTCCGGAGCCCCCCCACTACGGCGTCCCTCATAATCATATCGTGTTGTTGGGACGTAGTTCCCCACATATTATAATTAGCGAAGTTCTTTGTTATCCTGTCAGACAACCGAAGCGGCCAAGGCATATAGTATCTCGCTTTGCGTGTAGCTAGGGTTTTTAACAAGTATAAAAAGCAGATTTTTTTTTTTTACAAGATCCATCACTGCCAGGACGCCGGGTCTTGTTTTTTGTTGCGAAAAATTGAACTGATTATAATTAGGTGCTTTTGGGGATCATCATTTAAATGCATCAGATATGCAGTGGTGTTAGCAGGGTAATATATTCGAGAAGCTTGAACAGATCTGCGAGAAAAACATTTCCAAAATCGGCAGGTTGGTTAGTATGACACTAAGGCGATAGAAACGCCCCACTGGAAATTCGAAGCAGTTGAAAACTGGGAAGCATTAATAGTAATTGCAATAATAATTGTTGATGTTTCGCGCCCTCCCTAAAAAAAACAGGATGTGACTATAAGATATGCCGTAGTTGAAGGCTCTGTAAACTTCGACCACCTGGGTTTCTTTAACGTGCACACGGTTTCAAGCACATGGGCCTCTAACATTTTGCCTCCTTCAAAATGCGGCCGCCGCAGCCTGAATTCGATCCGGCGGCCTCGGGGTCAGTAGTTAAGCACCATAACTACTAGGTCACCGCGGTGGGCACTGAAAGGGGTTGCTTGTTGAAATCCGTGCATAATTTCTTCGATGTTTCGGTGTACTTGGAGCTGCCGGCCGAAGGTAAATTGAGCTAAGTATACTTGACCGTACCTACAGATGCTGAACCTCTGAAGTAGCTTGCAGAAAATAAGCGCTTACGCAAACTAAGTGGCCTTGCATAGAGCGCAGAATTTTATGACTATTTTGCAATGGTATTGGATTTCTGAATCATTCTTTCTTTCTTTTTGTGCACGAAGTAACAGCAGAAAGAAAGCTATTTTAAGCGGGAAGAGCGCGATATGTTTGAATATTGATTTAAAAGAATGACAACATTCTTGAGCTGCACACATTGGAAAACCCGCATAGGAAAACTCTATTAGCTGAGTAAATGGCAGCTGCGTACGTGCGAATTACGTGCGTAGTGAAACAGACAGGCACAAAGAAAGTGACGAGAAGTCCCTGTCTTTTTCGTGCGCCACAAGTTGTACCTTGTATCACTGCCAACAAGCTCATTCTTACATCCATTCGAATTGCGTACTTGCAAAGAGCCATTATCCCTACGGTTGCCTCGACATATTCCCGTGGGATTATTCGTGCCTGAGAATATTCTCCTGCACCTTTCTCCAGCGATTGCGACAGTGAAGTTTCTGCACGTTCATTGTAATTGCAGAGCGCAAGCAGTAAATCCGCCTGGCTGTGTTACCAAGGCGTGCGAGCGTGGCCTAGTTTTTCCGGTCTTCCGCTTCATGTGAAGGAATGCACAAACCTGATTACGGCAACGGAATTTCCCGCGCCGTCGTCTAAACGAAACCTGTATTTAAACTCAGGCATGAGACAACATGGACCAGTGCTTAAAAGACCAGGCAAGCAACGTGTTGGGACATCATACATCAGGAAACCCGTTCTCTAATGGAATACGTTACTGCTGCTATTATAGGATGCCACAGTAAACTAGTTTGTGCAGTTCACACTGCCATCGCGGTATTCTAAGAGAGCTTATACGCAACGAGAAGTAAGCGTTGCACCATGTCAGCAGTGAAGCATTGCTAAGGGGCCATAATTTACGCTGCAGAATTTTCGTTGTTGCGTAGTTGGCACAAAAAGCGCACTCGTCTGACAAAATTCCGCAGCGAAGACACAGTAATAGCAGAATCCTTCAATACTTTTACTGGTCATGAAGCTTCGGCGTAAGTTTGATATAGGGACAGGAGCAACCGCTAGGGGCGCCCTCGCCCGTTTATGGGAATCGGAGCGGCCCCGGCGCTGCAATTGTACAGCACACGTCGGAACTGCAAAACGTGATTAAATGTACCAGTGAAGGTTGATTACATCTTCAGAGTGATGTTACTTTCAAAGAAATTCGGGGAAGCTCTAATGCAGTCCAATTTATCGTGGAATGATACCTTGGGGCAAGAAAATTGATACCTTGGGGCTAGAAATTTAATGGCAACAAACCCATGTTGCTTCCACTGTGAGTGGGCGGGCGAGCTCTGGACCTTTTCGCACTATAGACCTAATGCAAGATCTCCTGTCAACTGGTGTACGCTGCGCGCATTGCCACCGTGTTGAAGGCTAAGCTCGGTTCGCGTGTGCTCACACGGAGCGTACGTATAAACGTCTGGCGGCTGATTGGCACGACAATGCCGGCATATTTTCGTGTGTCGTGCTGCTCAGATAGCAGTAATTGGGATGCTGAAAAAAAATTAGGGGACCCTTTGAGCTTCGCCTTTAAGAGTTGAACGCTATAGCGATATCGTGTCCCTAGCGCGTACTTCAACTACTTAGTGCATACTATGTAATGGGTAGCATGTCTTAAACCATGAGCAGTATGCGCGTGAAATGTTTTCGAACTTGCTATGCACCCACTACGTGGTCTTAAGGGAATACGTGCATTAACGTATGTGCCTTCTGTAATGGGTGGCCGGCTTTAAACCACGATGTCGTTATGGTATTCACATGTTCTTACGCCCGATGGCAATGTACGCTTGCACCACGCAGTATTACTGCGATATTACATGTTGTGTTGTGACGCCTGTATACAGGACGCGTGTGTTTGTAAAGCATGAAAGTTATTTTCACTGCATTTCCAAGCAGAGGAAGTTATTTTCACCGTATTTCCAAGCAGAGGCGTGGCTGTGTGGTAGAAGATCTGCTTGCCACGCAGACGGCCTGGGTTCGATCCTCACTCGGACCCGTAAATTTTTATTATTTATTTTATTTGATTCTTTCTAGATTTTTCGGTCACGGACAAGATGATGATTTTTCGCTCACAACCAACGACGCCGACGCCGACAACGACGCCGACACCGACGCCCACACCGTCGCCGACACCGACGCCGGAATTTCTGCGAAACGAGCTCTTTAACGCTATCGCGTTAAAAAGTTTGCAGGAAACTAGCCTCCACGTTATTAGATTTCCTGGCAACCGACGAGAAGCGGCATATCGTTCCGTTGCTGACTACTGCTTTCAACTAACGCCGCGTTTACGTTCGCCGTTCTTAAACGCGGGATGTGACGATATCGGCACTCATCAGGGAACATTCTTTCGTGTCATGCCGGAACAAGAGTTTTCGCGCTGTGTGCTTGAAGGGACCGAAAAATCACGCCATATCCACGAAGTGAATGATGATGAGTGGGCGAAGCTCGATCGTTTTCATCCATGGCAGAAAGAGAATGTGTGGTGAGGAACGCGCTTATAATTCATGGTCATCAGCGTCATCGTCATCGTTATCATGTGTAGTGGGTACATTCCACTATAATGGAAACGCGCATAGAGTTTCTCACAATAATACCTAGAGGGAAATCTGGCGCCACCGTCTATGCGAATTTCTTAAGGGGCGCCGTTGGAGCGCTGCGAATGATGGTATATGTGGCTGCGAGGCTTGTGTTGGCTGGTGTTGAGCGAGGCTTCGGCTCAAAAGCGGATACGACTGTGCAAATAAAGCGTCTCTAAAACAGCGTCTTTATAAGCGGATCTCGTTCAAGCGTATTATATTCTAAAATAAAAATTGGCCGCGTATCTGGGTGCTTCGCTGCAAATGTCGTCGAAACACGATAGTCTTGTGCCGACTGCACTGCATGAGCGGCATGAGTACCACAATTTAATAGCTGGGCTAGCCGCTGGGCTGTTTTTCGGACGTTTTCCGGGCACGCTTAGACGGACGCCGGCGTTACTCCGCTGAAATTTGGTCGTCGGTCTTTTCTCTGCGTTCTCTGATGATGTCTTGTAGAGTGGGTCGTATTTCATCAAGCGGCCATATATGTTTTGCCTTGCCTGAGACAGCGCTCTTCTACGATGAATCAGCCGCATCTGGCTGGCATTGATAAAACAGAAGAGGACGCCATCTACAGCGCTACCGGGGAACATCGGCTTGTGTTGAACTATGCTGCTGCCAGGTGGCAGCACCACAGCGTCGAAGTTAAATCACTGGGCGGAGACTTGTTTTGTACACAGCGGCGCATTTTCAGCGCCGCGTAATAAACACTAGGATCTTTATAATTACGTATCTATAGATTTTGTTTTAAAGGAACACTGTGAATAGTACTAAGGTATTGATGTTGTGCCTCAGGTATGCGTAATATTTGATTTTTAGTTGCCCACGCTCACCCGTATGAACACATGCTTCTCGGTCAAGATTGGAGGTCGTAAGGCAGGGGGTTAAACTTTGGCCAGCTAGCTGAATCGTGCGACGTGCCGACAAACAGAGAAACAGACGGATAGACAGACAATTATTGGTTACGTACCACGAAGAAATAAACTTTTTCTAAACAGACAGACAGACAGACCAAAATTTCTCCGTTTAGGTATCCCAAGAAAGACCATCGTCTTTAAAAGACGACTCGCCTTTACGGCATAACCAAACGGCGAAAGAAAGAAACAGACGACAAACACTGGCTGAGTGAACGCTGGCTTTGTCGTCTGCCTGCCAAGTTTAGCGGCCGTTCGTTAGTTTTTACGCTTCGTAAAATTGTACATCGAGGCAAGAGTTTTCAAAGTTAAATAAAACTCGTTTCTGTGCAATGATAAAAAAGAAATAGCTGTTACGTGCTCCTTCAGTAAGAAATCAACCAATTCGACGCAAGGAACGCGTTGAAGCCAGACGACTCTTCGGGGTGTCCGGACTCTACGTGAACGATACAAATCCGAGTCGTGCTCGAAGCTCACATATCCCATCATTCCCATGAGTCCAACAGTTCGCAGCGCCAGTTTTCCCTCTAGGTAAGTGTAGGAAACTCTATGGGAACGCGCTAATACTTCATCGTTATCACGTGTAGTGGGTACATTCCACTATAATGCGTCATCGTCATCTTTATCAAGTGGAGTGGGTACATTCCACTACACGTGGCTACCTACCTATACTACTACAGAGGAGGGACAGACCCACTTCGCCCCTAAAATCACGCCATATCCACGAAGTGAATGATGTCATCGTCATCGTTATCACGTGTAGTGGGTACATTCCACTATACTGCGTCATCGTCATCTTTATCAAGTGGAGTGGCTACATTCCACTACACGTGGCTACCTACCTACCTACCTACTACTACTACTACAGAGGAGGGACAGACCCACACCCTAAGGAGCTTCGCCCCTAAAATCACGCCATATCCACGAAATGAATGATGTCATCGTCATCGTTATCACGTGTAGTGGGTACATTCCACTATACTGCATCATCGTCATCTTTATCACGTGTGGTGGGTACATTCCACTATACGTGGCTATCTACCTACCTACTACAACTACAACTACGACAACTACAGAGGAGGGACAGACCCACACCCTTAAAAGCTTCGCCCCTAAAAACGGCTTCGTGTACGAGCTTCAAAGCTGCATCGTGGCTATAACTCGCGCATGCCTGACTGCTGTTGACATTACCTTGTTTGTTACACTGCGACAACAATTACATGCTGGACAGTAAGCTCGTGAGCGTCAATTCTTAGCGAATAGACCGATTGCGCTGGAGCGTGTTGTTCGCCCTAGGTTTCCGATTGTGGAGTTAAACAAGGTGGCGTTTGGTGGAATGCTTTGCGCGCGTGTTGGTTCACTACGCGTATTTTTCAAACACTATCACTGTCTACTACTATCACTGTCTACTATCACTGTCACAATCACAATCTACTATCACAATCTACTATCACTGTCAGATTCAGAGGGTCGGTCCTGATGTCCCGACTCCCCCCCTCGCCCTTACTTTTTTTTTCTTTCTAAACTTCTATCCTAAAAAAAGCGCAGCAGGATCTTCCAAAAGCTGATTTTCTTCAGAAAAAAGTCCTGGGTCCATCCCTATGTGCTGTAAACTGTTATCGAACAAAACTGAAAAACTTGCTTTTCCGGCAAATCTGCTACATTCGACCGTGGGTGCGCTACCGATGCGCTGAGGTGGCCTTCGGAAATGTTGCGTCGGTGACACCAAACTGCCTATCTGCAAGGCGTTGAAAAGGCGCCAATAGGCCCCGAAAACGATGGTGTGAACACGAATATTCTTAGCACATCGTGTTATTTACGAGCACAGCTTTCATGTTAAGTTTTCATGTGCGTGAGATGCGGATTTTTTTTCATATTTCAATTGTCCGGTAATTCTACACGTAACATACGACGGTGTCTACCCCAGCGAAATATTTTTTTTATTTAAAAAAAATTAAAAGAGGAAAATGTATTATTTAAAATTTGATGAACAAGAGATCAGGTCGACGTGGGCTCCCCCTTATGAAATACGCTTTGAAATGAGTCAACAGCACTTTCTTGTCGCCATCGCTGTACCTAGCCGTGTCACGCGTAAAGCATCCTCGCAATAATCCTACACTACAAGCATGATATCCATAGCTAACAAGGCTTTATCCGCTACAACGAAAACAGACAGACA
>JALIZH010013885.1:0-17500 GCA_030522465.1 Rhipicephalus appendiculatus | reverse complement strand
TGCGGCGTGACCTACTTGGCACCGCTCCAACACCTGCGGCGAGGGGGAGCGCGTTGCGGCGCGTTCGACCGTACGCACGGAGGGACAGCGTTACACAGCCTAGCCAAATAGCTGCTTCGCATCTAATAATAATAATAATAACAAAAACTACAACAACAAAGACATTCACTACAACGGGCAACAAACGGCAGGAGGACGGGAAAGGAAGAGAAGGACGAAGAAGCGAACGTGGGCAGGCTAGTCCAACGCCAGAGTCGCTGCCGGCTCCGTTTCGGACCTCTCTCCTATTCCCTGTGCGCTGGTTTCACCGCCCAATTCGTCTCACTCCTCGCGCTCCTCAACAGAGGACCACCAACCGCTTCAGACATGACTACAGCAAACAGTGGGGTCGGTAGCCCGGAGGAATTCCACACGGCCGAGTCGGATGCGCAGGAAGGGACCCTGATGACCATGAACATGCAGACCATGTACGCGACGGAACAGCGGACTCGCATGTTGCACGACCGCAGTGCCTTGGACAATGACGCGGCCAAGGGTATACAACCTGGGGCCATAGTGACAGCGACGGTGGTCAGGACTGCACTTGTGGGCGTCTCGATCTACCAGTCCAAGGCGCTCAGGTGAGTTCGCCGATTGATTAATTTCCTCTCAATTCGCTGAGCAACCGGGGGGCAAATTCTGTTTTTGCTCCTACAACATTAAAGAGGGCCCTTGTAGAATGCTAGCTATGGCCAGGATACAAGATCAATAGGTCTAGGAGGTTGGCCGAATCGGTTCACAGTTAAGCAAGATGAAACAGAATTTTAGGGGCGAAGCTCCTTCAGGCATAGGCTAGTCCCGCGTCGTTGTCGTAGCCAACGTTACTAGACTATGTTCAGTTTTCAAACTCTCCGCAGGCGCTGTACATAGCGGGCGCCCCCGTTCCTTGGCTCGCCGCCAGATGGCGGGAGCGCCGCAAGCAGCTCCACGCGAGTGAATCTCTCGTACTGTCGAACATGCTCGGGTCCCGAGACTTCGCTCGCGCAATCGCTACAGATGCTTTTCTCCGATTATCTTTTTAATATATTATGGCCTCGTGTTTAGCATATCGACAGCAAAACTCGACCGATTATGAAAATAGCCGCTGCGCTCTCCTGGAGTGCGCTGATGAAGTGCGTTTTCAAGAGCTCCAGAAGCCTTGACCGTCCGCTAGGCCCTGTTAACGAGCTGTTGCAAATTCTCGTGCATTTAGTAACGAGGCATAGTGAAGATTGCCGTTACATTCCGATACCGCCATCAAGATGCCCGGCTCGTTTCAAAGCTAATTTCGCTTTCAGTGTCTGAACGACACGCCACCGCATCTTCACACTAACGGTCTTGAAAACGCGCTACACGTTCGTGCGACTCAAGTTAACTGTGTTTCGTAGGAAAAGTAGGGGCGTGCGAGTATTCGAGTTTCGAATTCGAATCGAATAATACTTAATCGAATAATTCGATTCGACTTTCGAATAGCTAGTATTCGAAGTTTCGAATAATTCGACTGGACGAATATCTAAAGTGCGACAAGGCCCAATGGTGCAACTTGGTTAAAGTGGAGTGGCTGAAACTGACGCTAATGCCGTCACAGAAGGCCGTCCGTTAATACTTTCATCGATATACTGATTCAAAAGTGACTGCATGTTTATTTTAAAGGAGATTAAGTCACTTCCGCACGTCGTACGTGGCTCCGCAGAAAAGGTCAGAGAACAGTCTGGGTGAATGTCGAACCTGCTAGCGTAAAAAAAGAGCTCATGCCTCATAGTTAAGACGTTGAAAACTACTTTAATGAGCTCCTGACACCAAGAAAGGATGACTTTTGATATAGTGGAAAGCGCACAGAATTGTACTTTATCCAGGTATCGCCAAAATTACTTTGCGATACCTTCCCATCCCTGCTACTGAGACGCCTAGTGAGAGCTTGTTTTAAACTGCAGGAAACATCTTAGCATCACGACGAGAAAGTTTGAAGCCAGGTCATGTGGAACAGCTTGTGTTTCTGCATGACAATTTGTAGTCGTTTGGTGGCAGTCACTCACCACGTTATGTGCTCGAGGACATGAGCAGATTGCATTTATTTGTTCTTTCTTTATTTCAATTTTCAACAACATCCTTAGCATTCGATATTCGATTCGAATTCGACATGTTTGGCTACTATTCGGCACTATTCGATTCGAGATAAAAAAGCCGGCAGATCCCACGCACTGTGGGAATCGATGTAATGCGAAGCAGCCAGCAAGGGGCAAATCGTGCTGGACATAATATGCATGCCATGATTTACATGTTAGGACCTCTCATTTATGTTCGTCATGCAGCCACGTAGCGCAATACCAATTTTGGTGTATATATCAAGCTAGCGAACTGGACGCAAGCGCACCATGAGCGTGGCCTGTGAAGGGCAATGTACCTGACATGCATGCCAAGATTTTCATGTTATCACCTGCCACTTATGTTCGTCATACAGTCACGTCACTCAGTCCCAAATTTGGTGTATATCAAGCTAGCGAAACGGCCGTGAGCGCGCCATGAGCGTGGCATGCAAGTCATGTTGCACATGACATGTCATGATTTCCATATTACCAGTTCTCATTTATGCTCATTATACAGTCACGTCATGCAATACAAAATTTGGTGTATATCACGCTAGCGAAACGGCCGCGAGCGGGTCATTAGCGTGGCATTCAAGTCATGTTGCACATGACATATCATGATTTCCATATTACCACTTGGCATTTATGTTCGTCATACAGTCACGTCACGCAATACCAAATTTGGTGTATATCAAGCTAGCGAAACGACCGCGAGCGTGTCATGAGCGTAGCATGCAAGTCATTTTGCACATGACATGTCATAATTTCCATATTACCACTTGTCATTTATGTTCGTCATACAGTCACGTCACTCAGTCCCAAATTTGGTGTATATCAAGCTAACGAAACGGCCGCGAACGCGCCATGAGCGTGGCACGCAAGTCATGTCGCACATGACAAGTCATGATTTCTGTATGACCACTTGGCATTTGTGTTCGTCATACAGTCACGTCACGCAATACCAAATTTGGTGTATATCAAGCTAGCGAAACGGCCGTCAGCGCACCATGAGCGTGGAATGTAAATCATGTTGTACATGACATGTATGTCATGATTTTCATATTACCACCTGTCATTTATGTTGGTCATGCACATATGTCTCATCGTACCAATTTTTGGGCATATCAAATTAAGCAAACGGCCTTAGGAGCACTACGGCCATGGCGTGTAAATCATACTTTTCATGACTAGTTAGTCATGATTTTCATGATATGACCAGTCATTCATGTTTGTCATACTGTCATGTTACGCCATACCAATTTTGGTATAAATCCCATTAACGATACGGCCAGGAGAGCTAAAAGTCGTAGGCGGCTAGATAGATAGTCAGATAGATAGATACGCTGAAACTCGCCGAAGTTCGCTAAGAAATGCTTCGCATTTAATTTCACTATTCGCACACCCCTAAGGAAAAGCCTGTTAGTCCCGTCATCTCTTGCTTCGTCCGTGTATTTTGTGCGCTGCAAGTTTCTTCCTGTTAATCCTTTCTGGCCAACTATTCTTAATCGCGGAAGCTACCTTGAAGTAACAACCAGCCTGCCAATAGGTGTACATAATGTAAAGTGGCGTCAATAAATATAAGACACCTCATGGTATATACACTCTCCCAGCACTTCATTTCGAAATGACAAAAAAAATTCACAGCATATCCACGGAGTGAATGATGATGAGTGGGCGAAGCTCCGGAGGTTCATCGGTAAACCGTGAATCTTCCGTGAATTCTGCCCAGTACATCATCAACGACGTGAGATCGGGCGCGTTTATACTAAAGGGTCGATGAGAGTCATGGCGACTTGCAGCTCACTTTAATTTTACATGTACGCTGTGAATTTTTATTGTTTAATCACGCACAGGAGAAATCTCACACAGGCGCTACCACGGAGGTCAAAATCCAGTGCCTATATATACGGGGTGGTCAGTGAACGGTTGTGCAGCGCGAGCAGTCGGTTTTTTCAATCAAGAAACTCGCTAGCAGACGCTGCCTGCGTCGGCGTCGCGAGGCGAGAGAGGGGGAAGCGTAGGAGAGGGTGAGGGCGCCCCTAAAATCGGAGTGCAGCTGCACCGCCAACGCCATCTAGCGTACCTTCACCCAACCGCCATATTGTACGCATGTCTATGGGACAGCGCCCTCTCGGAAACGAGACGAGAAATGGAATGCGTACAGCGCCATCTAATATATCGTCACCCAACTGCAGTTTGCATGGATGGATGGATGGATGGATGCTATGAGCGTCCCCTTTATAACGGGGCGGTGACATGTCTGCCACCAGGCTCGAAAAAAAACTTTCTTTTTATGGTGGCCTAATGCCTTATCTACATTGATTAAATCTATGTTATTACAGCAAAGAAAAATATAAGTTCACGGTCCATCTCTCTGCTTCTTAAGGCAGAATGACCTTATTTTCCCCCTTCTTCATTTTTGTCCTTTATCTCTACTTTTCTGCCACCAATACTCTAACCGTCTCTTACTTATTTCTATCGCGGACGTGTTCAGCTTTCCATTGTTGTCCCTAAAACCCAAGGCTTCATGTAGACTCGTGTCCACACGTATATCTGGGTGGATATCGCCACATTCAATCAGTACATGTTCCATCTTTTCCTTAGTTCCCCCCACAGCATGTACATTGTTCTTCTTCGTTACAGAATCTCGCTTTATAGCTACGCGTTCTAAGGCAACCCGACCTTGCCTCAAACAGCAAAGCGCTTCCCCTTGAATTATCATAAAACCTCTCCCTCCTTATTTCGTTTTTTCCCCTTTCGATAGTCACTGAGAGCCGGCTTCTTTTCCATCGCTGTCATCCAATAAGTCCTCTCCGCCTCTCTGACTTTTCGCTTAATGCTCCTTGTTGCCATGTCGCCCACACTGCTAGCCGTATATTTACTGATGAGCCTCCTAGTTCTTTTTCTCCACTGCGTGTCGACGCTTTTTCTATACAAATACCTGAAAACCTTCCCTGCCCATCTACTCTCCTTCATTTTCCGCAGCCTCTCTTCAAATCTAATTTTGCTCTGAGCTTCCCTCACTTCAAAACCTGTCCATCCCATATCACCCTTTACAGCCTCATTTGTCGTCTTCCCGTGAGCGCCCAACGCGAGGCGTCCCACAGTCCTTTGATTTACATCCATTCCAGATTGCACCTCTGACTTCATGCACACCACTGAGTTCCCAAATGTAAGCCCCGGAACCATCACACCCTTCCACAGCCCTCGAAGCACCTCGTACCTATTGTATCCCCATAACGCTCTGTGCTTCATGATTGCAGCATTCCTCTTTCCCTTTGTTACCGATGCTTTCTCTTGTACCTCCATATATCTATCCCCCCTCATTTACCCACACTCCGAGGTACTTGTACTCGCTTACCCTCGGTATTTCTTGGCCCTGTATTAAGACCGCATGGTCTTCGTGATCATTGAATACCATCAATCCACATTTTGTTGCACTAAAACCTAGTCCTAGAGCCTCGCCCTCCCTTCCGCATATATCTGCCAGCCGCTGCATATCATCTTGACTGTCCGCAAATAAGACAATATCGTCAGCATAAAATAGACCTGGAAGCTTCTGCTCAACCATCGCGCCTGCCTGTTTGTGTGACAGATTAAATCCAATGTTGCTACCTTCTAGCGCTTTTTCCATCCTCACCATGTACAGCATGAATAACAGCGGGGACAAAGGACATCCCTGTCTCAGCCCCTTGCTAATGTCAACGCTGTCCTTGCTGCTTATTCCTTCCCATTCTACACAAACTGTATTTTCTCGGTATATCTCCCTGAAAAGCTGTATACAGTCGTCACCTATGCCCACTTCCTTCAATATATCCCACAAAATTTCCTGATTAACATTGTCATATGCCCCGGTGATGTCTAGATAAGCTACGTATAAGGGCCTGTTTTCTATTTTTGATATTTCTATACACTGTGTAAGAACAAACAGGTTATCGTCTACCCGCCTGTCGATTCGGAATCCATTCTGGAGTTCTCCCAAAATATCATTTTGCTCTACCCACGTTTCTATTTTTAATTTTACTGCCTGCATCGCCAACCGGTATAGCACCGATGTAATAGTTAGCGGTCTATACGAGCGAATGTTATCCTTTTCTCCCCTGCCTTTATAGATTAAGTTCATTCTACTTTTTCGCCAACTGTCTGGTATTTCCCTCTCCTGTAAGCACTTTTCTACGGCTTTCAGCAGTGCTTCTTTAGTGCTCTGTCCTAGTTCGTTAATTAGGCTGACGGGAACCCCATCTAAGCCCGGAGTAGTGCGCTTAGGAATTTTTCCTTCGGCCTTCTTCCAATTGAAATTTTCAAGTACTACATCTTCCTCGGTTGTACTCTTCTGTATACTTTTACTCACCGGGGGAATCCCCTGGGCGACCTTTTTAAACGAATCGGCTGTTACCTTTCGGATGTAACCTAGCGCTTCATACCCTTCCAATTGATTTCCTTCTTCATCTACCATATGTTGTTGCATTGTTACAGACTTCCTACCTAGCGCTTTTAGGTGGCTCCAAAATATCCTAGGCGCGGCCTTCTTCTTTTCGCGAATCTCTGTCATCCAGCGTTCACTTTCGCCTTTAATTTTTGCCTCGACTAATTTCTGCACAATGGATTTTTGCTCTAAATATATTTCCCATACTTGGTTGACTTCATCCTGTGGCCGCTTCTCCTTTTTTGCTTGTCTGTGCTGCCGTGATGCCTCACGTCGCTTCTCGATCGCATCCCGGATTTCTTTGTTCCACCAACTTTTTGGCTTTCTCTTTCCTTTCCAAGAAATAGTTTTCTTCTCTTTTTCTATTTCTTTCGTGATTACATGTAGCAGCTCACTATACTTCCAGTCTCTGCCTGGAAGTTTGTCTACTTCTTCCTCGACTCTTGCGGCTATATTAGTTATTTGTTTCTCATTTAAATATGAACTGCCAATGTTCGATTCTAGGTTCTTATTTTCAGTTTTATATCCCATTTGTAATGTTATGCGTTTATGATCACTACCCAAGCTGTTAATGCCTTCCTCGTCTATTCTCATCTCTCTAAGTTTGTCATAGATTCCTTCTGTCATGAGACAATAATCAATGCTCGACTGCCTGTTTCCGACTTCCCACGTGATGTGTCCCTCACACTTAGGCCCCGCGTTAACTATTTCAAGACTATGTTGCTCGCAGAGATCTAGCAATAACTTGCCATTGGAGTCTGAATATCCGTCAAGGTCATGTATGTGTGCATTCATGTCCCCTAGAAGGATTATTTCGGCATCATGACCAAATTCTTTAATATCGGTGCTTATGCATTTCACTATCTCCAGATTCTTTTCTCTGCAGTTATTCCCCGTCCACAAGTAAGCTACACCTAGCCACGTTTTCTTTCCACCTACTGTGCCCGAAACCCACAGGTGCTCTGAACACGTTTGCTTCACTCTATCCCATTTTGCTCTGCTATGAATTAGCATTCCAACACCCCCCACCTCTCCTTTCTGATATGATCCTGTTGCATCCTTCCCAAATGTAATTGTCAATATGTGGTGGCTCTTCCAAGTCTCTAAGGTGTGTTTCTGTAACCGCATAAACACCTATCTGTTCCTTGTTTAACTGTCCCTCAATCTCTAATGCATCTCTATGGGACAGCGCCCTCTATTGTACGATAAGGGAACACTACGGGCTACAGAGGATGGTTGACGCCGGACGCCGCTCGACAACCGGCCAGGTCGTGCCATAAGGAGCTTCGCTCCTAAAAAAACTTCTCCATCTTCCGTAAAGGGGACCATGTGTGGATGCGAAGCAGCGAGGAAATGGTTAGCTTGAGCGGGAGAAACATCGCCGCTCTCGTTTTGCTGCCCGGGCGCTCATCGCGGCGCTGCACAGGAGAGAGAATGAGGCACGCTCCGTCATTTCATACCGCGGAACTACCGTGGTGCTCCCAGCGGAGTATGCAGCTGTCGCACCACTTGTCGTGCGCGCCGCTCCGTAGAGGATTCCTAGAGGAGAGAAAGGGTGTGAGCGTAGGAGAGAGGCGGAGAGGACGCACATGCGCTGTGGGGATGTGGTCTCCGTAGAGTAAAGAATTCCCAGAGTAGAGAAAGGGGGTGAGCGTAGGAGAGAGCGGAGAGGACGCGCGTGCTCTGTGGGGATGTCGGACGCGCGCGCCGCTCCGTAGAGTAGAGCATTCCTAGAGTAGATAAAGGGGGTGAGCGTAGGAGAGAGGGGGGAGAGAGAGGGGGGAGGAGACGCGCATGCACTGTGGTGACGGACTAATCACGTAATAAAGTACGTTGCTGGGCGAGTTGGTGCATCGTCACAAAATAAAAGAAGAGCGCGAAAGACTGGACAGAGAAGACAAGTAGACGGGACGGGCACTCACTACCAACTGATTTTATTACGAAAGGATTGTGGGAAAAATATACCACGTACGTCACAAAGCGCGGCTGCGCACACATCACAAGCTACGCCTTCCAAAATCTAACGCATATTGCTACAAAGCAATCGAAACTCACTGTCTCGCAAACACACAGACGTTTGGCTGACGCAATCAGCGCCCTTCATTTTCATGTAGTAAAACATGCGCACGCTGTAATCCCGCGCGCTCTGCTTTCTGCCGCGGTCTCCGCTGCCGCCGGAATCCCAAGTGAGTGCGCCATCTCGCGGTAGCCGGGCGCGCGACGCGATGTACAGGGTCGTCCACTCTTAAAGGGGCCCTGCAACACTTTTCCAAGTAGCCATGGAATGGATTCACTAAAGGAGCTTATTGCCTCACGAATTCATTGCCGCAAAAATTTTTGGAATCCGTCCAGTACGAGTGGAGTTACAAAGATTTCTCGCACGCTGCAATTGCATTCTCTCTTCTCTCGTCCCGTCGAAAGCGCTGGAAGCTAAGCAGGGAGGGATGGCACGGGGAAAGAAAATACGTCACGCGCGCCTCGTGATCTTGAGCGCTTTTTCTCCTTCTTTTTTTGTTCGACTACGCCAATTTTCATTGCGATCGCGCGCGCACGCGTGGACAAGTCGCGGCCTCCCGCGGCGGCCTCTGTAACTACCGAGCGCGCCATGCTCAAATCAGCCAATGGCTGATACAAAAAAAATCTCTCGTCAGTGACGAGTGATTTTTGGGTACGCAACGTCATTTGTCGAGAGAAGAGAAAGCAATTTCTGGCTGACTTTGAGAATTTATTGTGAATTCCACGCCGCGTGCTGCGCTATAATATTTGGCTCGCGTGTTCTCGAGAGCCTGGACTACCGATCGGCAGCGTTTTCTGAGCATGCTCAAAAAGTGTTGCAGGGTCCCTTTAAGGCCTGACCACACGTACCCGTTGCAGCGTGTCAGCGCGCGTCTTTTTGACGCGGCGCCGCGTCCTCTCCCTATGTAGAGAGAGGGCGCGCAGCTTCGCGTCAAAAAGCCACGCGCTGACGCGCTGCAACGGGTACGTGTGGTGAGGCCTTTAGTACGAATACCGCGCCGCGTGGCTGCACTCCGCGGGGCGCCAGCGCTAGCGGTGCGGCCGCGCATCGAAGCTTATCGGCACAGGCGCACAAGAGCTTGGAGGCAGGGCTTCGTTTCGATTAAAAGCGCGGGAGCGCGCCGCGCCTGTTTTGCCGTGAAGCGAACTTAATGCACCTGCAGCCACGCGGCGCGGTGTTCGTACTAAGAGTGGACGACCCTGTACGTTTTTTTGCTGGGGAGCGCGGCGATTGGTACGGCCGGAGAGAAACCCGCCGCGCGCCCGCCATCTCGGAGGCCATGAGTCACCAGAATTAGTACTGTAGCCTTACGTCAAGCTAGTGTCGCTGTCGGTAGGTGGCCCACGGGAAAATTGAATTTATTATCAAAATAAAATGTTATATCAGCATTTGCTGAGCTGTACACAGAGCAGTCTCTGTGTACAGAATATTTATATGGCAGATTAAACTCACATTTGAATAAGGGTGTCAGTACCCCTTTGAAGAACTTCAGGCTGACTCTACAGATTTTTATAGGACGCTGGTTCGACAGCTTCATTGACGTTTCCTCTTCCTTGAGGCGCTAAATGTACAGCATATATGCCAGCACCGAGTTGCACTTTGTTGTGTCAGGGTCGTGGCAATTTTAATATCAGTTGTGGGTTCAGCGCTGTGTCTCGTGGTCTCTCTTCTATGTGTCGCGACTCTGTTAAGGCACGATTCTTCCTCATCACCAACTCTGAAATTTCAACGCGACGTTGATGTCCATGAGTTGTCCATCATTACATTCTGGTGGATCGCGTCTGGGGACAAAAAAATGAGTAGAACAAAAATTTTCGGCTAACCAAGTAACTGGAATAATGCACCGTTTTGCGTTGACAAAATTGGCATGCCCTAAAGGAAAACAAATGTGTGGGATTACACCGACATGGGCAGAATGGCGTCAACAATTTTACCTGAAAGTCGAGACCACTGGTGTAAGGAACAAACGCTCTGCCATTTCTATACTTTCGAAACAACGGGGTTTCTTATGTACTACGGGATTTCATTTCTAGACCGCCATTGTCCTCCTTTAATGGAAGAAAAACGCCGGAATCTTGAGTGTATATCTCTTTATTCGCTCAGTATAGTCAATAATGATACAAAGGACGCTTTAGCTTCGCCTTCAAGAGTAGAACGGGATAGCGTAATTGGGGCCCCGTTCGCATCGCCGTTTCGATTGCTAGCATTGCTTCGGTTCTCGGTGCATGCCTCAACCGTGCCGCAAAGGAAACGAATGACTGTGCGCGTAACGTTGGCCGTTTCAAACGATCCTATTATGCCTTCTGCAAGTACAGTTGTAAAGTGTTCACTAGGCCATAATTCTTCCTTTTGCGAATCGGCGAATGGCCCACTACGCGTCCTTAAGGCAACACGCGAACCTACGCAGCTGCTCGCTTTGTCGATGCTTTTGCAGCTGATGGTGAATAAACATGTCTCAGCGCTTCGTAATGGGTGGGCCTTTAGAACTCCCACTCATTGCGCAGTTCACATGTTCTGACGCCTGGCACGATTCTACGCTTCTGCCAGGCAATATTACATGCGTTAAAACGACTCTTTCCACTACATGACGATCACAGTGTTTTTTTTTCTGGAGCGATTTCAAGCAATAGCATAGCTCTGTGGTAGAA
The DNA here is from genome assembly GCA_030522465.1 of Rhipicephalus appendiculatus. NCBI lineage: Eukaryota > Metazoa > Arthropoda > Arachnida > Ixodida > Ixodidae > Rhipicephalus > Rhipicephalus appendiculatus. The sequence continues at coordinate 6,304 of JALIZH010013885.1, read as the reverse complement.
TGCCTGCTTGCCACGCAGATGGCCCGAGTTCGATTTTCTCTCGAACCTGATATTTTTATTATTTATTTTATTTGCATCTTTCTCGATTTCTCGGTCACGCAAAAGATGATGATTTGTCGCTCACATACAACGACGCCGACACCAACGCCGGAATTTCGGCAAACAAGCTCATAATGCTATCGCGTTAATATATATCAATTAACTATAGCGATATTCAATATACCAGATCCCCCCATTTTCACAGCTTCGCTTACTTCCATCTTCACAGTGGAGGAACGCGTCTGAATTTTTCGCATTCACTTCCGGCTTCGCAGGCAGTGCGCGTCCTTCTTAGCCCTGTTCCTCCTCTTTCTCCTCCTGTGGCTGCTCATCTACGTGGCGACCTCGAAGTCGGGAAAGAAGACGTCTGTCACCGCCAGTTCCGAGACGTCCATCTCCGACTTCGACACCACCGAAGCCACGACGAAGGGCACGCCAGCCAACGAGACCGTGCTTCTGGACGGCTTCGAGGCACTGTCTCTGCTAAGCGAGATGACGGTGCCCAACCATGTGCTTGATATAGACTCGTTCCCAGAATGACCGCCGCACTTGTGGCCTCCCGTGTCGATGACGGCCCGGTTCGATCGCTTGTGCGGTGATGAGCCGAGGACGGGTTCCTTTAGCGTTTATTACAATACAGTTTTTTATGCAACCGCTAAACAAATGGGAAGCCGCCTTGAGTCGTCATTTTCTCGAAGGATAGACTGTTGCGCCATTTGGTAAATCATTATGAAAAATAGTGCGAAAAAACGTGGAACAAGACGAAGAAATGCACTTCTCCTGTAGAAGAATGCTCTTGTCTTGTAGTATTCTTCGTTTTGTCGCACGTTTCTTTTTCTTTCTTTTTTTTTCGTTAGCTTTCATCGTCATTTTCTGACCGCGAGACGCAATGGTGTGTACTATTTACCAGGTTAAGGTTATTGGAAGCGCGAACGTGCACATGCCCTGGAATTGTGGGAAGGTACACGATCTAATCGTTATAAACAATACGATGTAATCGATATTAGCACGGACAATAAAGTACACGAAAGAGAGCTGCTTATTTTTGTAACTACTTATTTTCAATACAGCTAGCCCCGCGGAAGGGGCTGTAGCAGGGTGGTGTTGACAGCAGTACATACTAAAATAACAATGCAGCAAAAAGAAAAAGTTTGAAAAAGCTGATTCGCAAACAAGAATGAACGTACGAATTATTATACATAACAAAATACTTCACAGCACAACTACCTTATTTCTGGAAGATGCCACATCAACTGGCTCAGCCACTTTACTGAGAAATATGCTGCGGAAATAGCGGACAACATCATGTTTAAGTACACAAAGGTGCCCTTCAGACACCCACATAGAATAGGAATGAAAATGATAAGTGTAGTGCGAACGATATAAATAAGGCAGTATTGAGCAGTCGAGGTAATAGTTTAGCGTAATTCATAAACAAAAAATTCGGTGGATTCCACGTACCTTGGGAATCGATGTTATGCGAAGCATGCGGAGGGAAAGTGACTGGTGTAATTTTTTTTGAGCGAGACATTACGAAATGGCGCTAAACTTATGTACAAATGTTATACGCACAGACATGTGTGTTGAACAGTCGCATATGTTTCCTATAACCAGTTGTTTACAGCTGCGTAACGGTGCCAAGTTCAACATGGGTATTACCAACACCCGAAGCGGTAAGCTTAAATGTTGCGCTTGTGCTTGCAAGGATGGTAGCCCTGGATAGTGCTACGTAGACCAACTTCAGTGGATGGCGCATAACTACAATTCACGCTAACTCGACGTGGCGCCTGTATCAGAAGTTCATACATAATGTCTTTTAAAATTATATGTACAGCACTGCAACCACAATTCATGTTTCACCAACATTCACGTTTCACGAACACTGGCGTGGCTCTGTGGTAGAATATTTGATTGCCACGCAGAATGCTTGGGTTCGATTCATGCTGGGACCATAACATATATTCTTTGCATTCGTCGGGTCAACGCTGCCGATATCGGTTTTTTCTTAACGCTGTCGCATTTAAATTACCAGCGTCTACTCTCGCCGTTCCTCGGTAGATATAAACGGTCAAACACCTGTGGCGCACACCCGCATACCGCGGCCCCTGGTATACAGGTATGTGCCGCACGTGTCTGGAGGAAAGGGTTTGACGTCGTACGCGACGGAATTTTCACATTATTCATGTCGTGACCACAGAGTCATGATCGTCAAACTCTCTTACCCTCCCGTATTAATTTTGGTCTACCCCAAGTTAAGGAGGTGATCACGAGAGCACCCAGACATAGGCGGCTGGATATTGACAGTTTATATCTACCCAGGAACGGCAAGAACACACATTGGTGATTTTTAACGCGAGAGCTTTAAGAAAAAGTTAACATCAGCAGTGTTTAGCCGACGAATGCGAAGAAATGTCAGGGTCCCAGCAGGAATTGAACGCCAGTATTGTGCGTGGCAATCAAGTCTTCTACCACAGAGCCACGTCAGGTCTCGGGACTGCTTTTCAAATACACTCTAATGTTCGTGAAACGCCAATTTTGGTTGCAGTGCTCGCTATCCAATTTTATAAACATTACACATGGACTCCTATGATACAGCCGTCACGTCAGGTTAACGTCAATTGCAGTTAAGCGCCATCCACTGCAGTTGGTTTGCTTAGCACTATCCAGGGCTACCATCCTTGCGAGCACAAGCGCTACATATCAGCTTACCGCTTCTGGTGTTGCTGATACCCATGTTGCTGTTGGCATCGTTACGCAACTGTAAACAACTGGATGTATAAAACATATGCGACGGTTCAACATATGTCTTTGCGTACAAAATTTGTAAATATCTTTGGCTTGATTTCGTAACGTCTCGCTCAATAAAAAATTAAAAACACTCATCTTCCATCCGCATACTTCGCATATCGATTCCCAAGATACGTGGGATCTGCCGATTTTTTTTAATTTTTATTGAGTGGCCGCATTTGGCCTCCGATTCGTATGCTCGCAACGCTGCGTCTTCGGGGCGGTGACGTCTGTACGCGTGAGTGCACACGATTCGCTAACGAGACCACATGAGGTTATAAAAGCGCGAGTCGACGTGATAGGCTAGCGAGGTCACTTGATGTCGTAAATCCACCGCCTGATTAGAAAGGCGCGCTTACACCAAATTGTTCAAAGCGAGATCACGTGACCTGCCGGCTCAGCCAATGGACCCGATAGGAGATTTCTTCGGGCGCCGACGAATACTACTTAGGCACCACGGCTAGCCTAAGACAGCTTCGTTGCGAAAACCTGCAAATCACGAGAATATCCTACGTTTACACATCACTTGCACAACTCCCACAGGCGATTCTGCGTCGATTTTTCATTATTATTCAATCCCCTTTCACTGATTCGTTCATTGCTATAGCTGACATTGCTTACCTAGGCTTAACAAGTCCCTTACTTCGTGAGTAATTCGTAGCAAGCGTTTAAGCGTCGCCATCCTAAGCATTTTTAGCGCTATCATGTTATAGAGCCCGTGCCGCAGATATACCGTTGTTGGTGTCGGCATCGTTTGTTCTCAGGGAAAAATTGGCTTGTCCTTGAGCGAAAAACCACAATAGATGCAAATAATAAAATATTCAACCAGCTCCGCTTCACAGACACCGATGAAGCAGCCAAGCTTGTGGCATTCCCTTCGTCAGGCTAACGCATTTATATGTTTTGCAAGTCTTTCAGATATGTTGCATCACAGCTCTTTATTAAACACTCTTTGTTAAGCTTTGAGGGGGTGGTATAGCCACCAACTTTTATAAACACGAAGTATCACGTGATAGTGGTGTGACTATGGCAAGGCGCAAGCCATTTGTTTGGCTGACTGTTGCCTTCTTCCTTATCAGTGGATGTTCTGTGGAGTGGGATTTACCCCGTTTCTCTGGCACATAAGTGTTTATGACGATGATATTTTTCTGATAGGCCGCACAGATTTCTGTGGCACGTATCCGTTTGTTAGGCTAACCGTTGCCTTCATTTTAGTGGACCGCTGTCTGTGGCGCATACCCGTTTATGATGCCCAGAAGACTTACCACGGACCCTGGACATGAAAGGGTCGAACGAGAACAGCTGCGCTGCTATTATCATGGCTCCGGGTCGGAATTGTACCGGGGCCTCCTGCGTGGCAAGTAGGTGTTCTAACGCGGAGTCATGGCAGAGCTCGAAACTGTTTCGAAAAAGAAGAAAAACCCTATACAGTCGTTATGTATGGCGAGGAGTCTCAATAACACGTATAATCCTGTGTGTCAGAAGGGTAGAATCTCAACAGGCGTCGCGCCATATCGATTGCGCGAAGAACCGTCGATATAAAAGGGTCGTGAACCACTTTTCCGAGCGATCATCGAATAACCGCGGTATCGGAGTTGGCTGCCTGAGAAATCGATTGCCGCAAAGATGTTTCGAATTCGTCAAGAACGAGCGGAGTTACAGGCGTTTGTCGCGTGCTTGAAGCACATGCTCTCTTCTCTCGTCACGAAGAGTGTGCTGCAAGCTGCACAGGGCAGGATCGCAGGGGGGGGAAAGAAGTTACGTCAACACGTGTCATGACCTTGAACACGCGTGATGAAACGCCATCGCTCACTCCTGCTGTGATTACTGTGTGCGAGTGTGGCTCGCTGTGTAATGTTAGTAGACTACATGGAGAGCTGTGCCTGCAAGTGGCGACACCACGTGGTAAGAAGCGCATCTCATCCAAACGTGCTTTCTCACCAAGCCCGATGGGTGGTTAATGGCCCTTTATAGGCCAACCCATTACGAAACGATCTGGAATGAGTAATCATCGTCATCAACAATAGCATCAATAAAGTATGCAGCTGCATATGTGCGTGTATTACCTTACGGACGTGTGGTGGATACTTCACTAATAATCAGTATCATGAATTACGGCGAAGTGCGCAATTCAAAATTCTAGTTGCAGCAGGCATGCATTCTAGGAAAGTTTAAACGGGCAATGTTATGAGCGCAGAAGTGATTTTCCTCGCGGCTTGGCTCGGGTGACTAACGAATTAGAAGGCGATGGAAACGGGGTCAGATTACGCTAACACGTTCTACTATTCAATGCGAAGCTTAAGCATCCTTTCAAGTTTTCGTTACCATGTAGTCGCTTGATAAAAGAATAAAAACGCAAGTTAATTTTTTTTTCTGGCGTACTTCTTATTCCGTAGGTTGCAAGTAAAGCTATATGGATAGGCAACCGAATTACACAGTGTTACCGTAGCAAACACGGAGGCTTTGCAGGATGACATCAATCTAAGTGTGTCCTGGTATATTTGGCTTTATCGATAGTAAACGGCCGGTAGGGTTTTCGTTGTTTTATTGTCGTATGGCGGTATGGCTTAATGCCCTCCCGCAACCCAGTATGCATTGTTCTAAATGCACCGGGAGACACAGCTTACTGCTCTGCCATAGTACACTTGTCTAGATAGAGAGAGAGAGAAATTATTAAGGCGAAAGCCTTTATGTCTCATGCTCACGTCCATCTGTCCGTCCGTCCGTGCCCTGACACAGTGCCAGGTGGCCGCCGGGGCGCGCCAACGGACGCCGCTCGCGTCGGTCGCGCCTCGTGTCGGACTCTACAGCGCTCGCGCTTTCCTTGCGTAGCATCGCTGTGCCCAGCGTGTCCAATCATGCAGGAAGGGAGACGCATGCGTTGCGTTCCATTCTGACCGACCCCGTCTCAAGTGGGCACAGGCGTTCGCCGAACACACTTTGGAATTAGCAAAGAGTCCTTTTTAATTAAATGCTGCAGATGTTTGCCTGGCCATTCGTCTGACATGCTGCCCCAGGTGATTGGTGATGATAATCTCAAAGTCATCTCTATTGAAACGCGCGAGCATTACTTGGCTCATGCATAAGCCTTGGCGGAAAAGCAGAGCATAAATTACGCCATCTTCGAGAGCCTGTACGTGTTGCTTCGAAAAGTGAACATTCGGGAAAGGAGCACTCGAAGACCAAATGTTGGCAGGCGATTGCCTTGATGGCGTGCAGGTCACTGACAACGCAGAGCGAGCTCGGTCGTCCGCAGTTAGGCTATAGCCTATAGCAGGGGTCTCAAACACGTAGCCCGCGGGCCGCATGCGGCCCGCCGATCTTTCGCTTGCGGCTTGTGGCTTGGGTCCCACGGCCCCTACATGAAACTCGTCGCCCCATATTTGTTCAATGACTTTGCGACTGTTTGTAAGATTGCTATATAGTGTCCCGCATTATTTTCTCGCCTATCGTGATTAATAATGCTTTGTTCGGGGAA
>JALIZH010013884.1:0-79491 GCA_030522465.1 Rhipicephalus appendiculatus | reverse complement strand
CGCAAATTCCTCGGCATCTGACGCGACACCTACAAGCGGTAAACAATCAGCTGGCTGGCGTACCATCTGAAAAGGCAACAGCAAGTCGCCCTGCACTGAGAAGTTCCCCAAAGGATCTGCCATGGCATGTCAAGCCGCAAACCGTGAAGCGTGCCATCGTCCATATCGGCGCACAAACAGCACAAGGATTTGACAACATACCCGCAAGCCTCATCAAATGTCTGCCCACGGGCACGGGATCAACTCGCTGAAATATACACGGGCGTTGTAGCGGGTGGCCCTGCGCCCAAGGATTGAGTTAACACAGGAGTGGACAAACCTGCAGGAACGCCTGTACACGGACAACGCAGTGCTGGCAAACTTCAGTTGTAGCAACTCGGAAACAGTCACTATTCGGCGAGGCCTCGGGCATGGATGACCCCCGTCTGCGCTCTTGTATGTGCTGTACACTTCCCTGGCTCGATCCCTCTTCCTGCAACATCAGACGGGGAGGAAATGGAGGTCTCTGCAACATTGCGGAAGTGCGGTCGTGACGACGACGAGTCGTGACCGCAGAGCTGCACCGCTCTGTCTTTCTTCTATCATTAATTTTATATTTCGTTTCATTTTTCTTATTATTTTTTCTTTACCACATCTCTCTCTCCTCGCCCCAGCTGGCCACTGTGGGTGTGTCGGTGCGGCTCCTGGCCCTCAGCAGAGCTCGGGGTACTGCTGAGTGCAAAAACCTCGGGGAGCCATCCCTGAAATGGCAGAACAACATGGACAAAAACGAAAAAACCAAAGATGTACCAACCAGTCCCGTGTTGTCAGCTCCCTGTGAGGCCACCAGGTCAGCATGGTTGCTCCCTAACCCGAAGGCAATGCCACTGTCTCGGGCGGTTGCACCCGTGCTGGACCAGGTGGTCTCACAACAGATTTCCGCAACCCCCCCACCACCACACACCTTGGCAGTGGGCCGAGCCGCTTTGCCTCTTGGAGGTCAGAGCAGTTCGAGGTGGACAAGAGGTCAACACCAACCTGGGCCTAATACCACTCAGGCAAGCCAGGATGACGGGGCTAGTCCCCCCAACAAGATGAGGAACTACCAACTACCTCTCTCTACGAGACGATCAAGGCCACACTGGGCAAGCCAGTTGGAGAGTTTTCGGCTGGCCGTTTCTTCAACGTGCCTGGAACCCTCGACATGACAGCAATTGCGTGCATTGTCCGCCGCTTTGAGGGGACCACTTCTAACAGACCAGACAAGGTCCCGTTCCTGAGGTGTGCCCTTCTCGGCGAGCTGACGATGTCCGCAGCGAACATCAAGAAGCTCACCCAACTTCCAACACGGGTAGCTCCAAGTCTGTCAATTACGAGGGTCACCCGAACTGTGACAGGGGTTCGGGGCGCTGGCTCCCAACGGCAAAATCCTGTGTGTGGACTTGGGAATGTACTCCAAGCTGGTGTCCGGGGCGAAGGCCCTGCATGCCCAATGTGACATGTTCATGCCCGATAGATGGGGTGTGGATACTGCGGTGGTTCCGATCTCGATCTCGGGTTTCGGGGGCAGGGTGGTCCCTCCCTTACGCCCTGTCCTTCGTGGCCACTGAGTATTGGAACATGAGGGTGTACTACCAGCTTGAGTGTCGCGACGGGCTCCAATGCCCAGAGGGCGGCACGCGCAAGCAGGTGGCAACCGACGCAGCGACGACACCTTCGCCCGACGATTCCCGCTCGTCGGGGGACAATCCGGTGAGTACTCCTGCTTCTGTCCATCTGAGCCGCCAAGGAGAGTGGACGCGTCTTCTCGCGCTCCACTACTTTCCGCCTTCGGACGCAATCGCTCTGCTACCTTGAGCGGCCGTCCGGTCGCTCAGTTTTCTACACAAAGGATTTTCCACCCTTAGACTACCGCATACCTGCCAACCTAGCAGCTTGAAAATTCGGGAGACTGCAGCAGAGAGGGGGGGGGGGGGGGGGGTTCATATCAGAAATTACTGAGATTTAGACATTTGCGACCCGCTGTCGTTGCTCTTTCGTCCACTGCGATTGCGAAAGCACTGCTTTTCAGAGCCTCCACCATTGTGTTTTCGGCATCTGCAGCCATTTCCCCGACGATGGCAGTTGTTTTCGTACGTCCGCAACCGTACAGCTTCGCGTCCTCGCACTTCGGGAACATTTTCCGAAACAACGGTCCTGCGTCATCACTAACGCTTATATGTTCCACAAGAAATATCGTGAATGGGCATTCTACGCGGATTGCACTGTCTTCGCAGCTCTTTTGGAAGAACTGATGTTGCCCTGTCCTTCCACAGCACGAACGTAGTTCTGATGCTTCTGTGAAGCGATGTGCACCTTTATGTCGGCCTTGCCGCCGTGCGAAACGCTTACATCACAGGCGCACGTGGTACAGAATCCGTACTTGTCACCTTTCCCCGAAGTCACAAAGCACGGAAACTCAGCTGTGTATGATCCAAAACACTTGCAAGTACTTCTTCGCTTTCGATACCGCCATCGACCTTCCAACTGAACTCGGGGAAACACGCAACCCCCACAACCACGCAACAAACACAACTGACGCCTAGGCAGGCGGCGTAGGCCTAGCGTACACAATGCGGGGGGCCAAGACAGACAGATGCAAAACTTGTGACCACTTTTCCCTAGCCTTCTTGCGGTACGGTGGCGAGCGCGTCTCGCGGCCGGCCTTCGCCCAGATGCGCCGTACTGTAGTACCTAGAATATATTTAGTGGTACTCTACGGTATGGTTACACTGAACTAGAAGTGTAGTGGCGAGTGGTCTTCCGCAGCACCCCAACTGTCGCAGCAGGAAAGGCTGACGTACGCGCGCGATTAAAAAAAAAATGCACCTCTGCGGTGGTGGCCACTTTTCGGGAGATTTGAGATAGCATTCGTACAATCGGGAGATTAGGTCAAAATTCGGGAGTCTCCCGGACAATTCGGGAGAGTTGGCAGGTATGCTACCGTATTAAGCTAACCATCCGCGCACGCCGTGAATGTACCACCGGATGCGTGGCCTGCGGGCATCAATGAAAGGTTTGCGCGGAAGTGTAAACAGTGGCAGCAGGAGAGGGAGGCCCACGAACGGGCCCTCCAAGAGCAGCAACAACAACAGCAGCTCCTCTAGGAGCAGGCCACGTCGGTCATTGGAAGCTGGCTGAAGGAGAAAGTAAAGGATGCTCCACCAGTTGCTCCCTACTCTCCCGAGCCAGCCGCTTCACTTGCTGCCGGCTGCGACGACTCTGAATCGGTCCCTCTTCCTGCGACATCGGACAAGGAAGAGATGGATGTTTCCGCAACCTTGCGCCAGTGGGTTGCAACGACGTGTCGGATCGCCCGCGAAAGCAGGCGCCAATCGACACAGCAGTGACAATGTCACCCGACGTTTCCTGCTCCTCGCGGGACAACCAGGTGAGTTCTGCTGGTCCTGGCTCACCTCCTATGACTGGACAGAGCTCCGGCGACAGAGCGGGAACCCCCTCTAAGGCTCCCTTCATCATCGTCACCAGGCCGGTCAGAAGGAGGAAGAGGAACAAGCGCACGGCTGGGAACAAGCGCCGGGAACCGCTCCGCGACTATGATCCACACACAGTGGAGGTCCTGGCAGCTCCCGAGACCTCGGAACACCCCGGTTGTCATACTGTGCCCAAGCCCAAGCCCTCCGTCTGCCGAGAAACTTTGTGACAATCGTCTCCAAGGCAGCCCAGCGGAGAGCAAAGGCACTGGAGGCTGCAGCCATTACAACCGATACTGAACTGATAGGGACTGTCCTGTACCATCCCCTCTTCTCCTGGCGGTACCTCCAAGGGATCGCCGCGCCTGACACTCGCGGCGGCGCTCGCTGAGCGGCCCGGTGTGGTGGCGATGCGTGTCTACCACCGGCCCAACATCGTGGCTGCGGACTTGTCGACGCCTGATGTGTTTGTCAGGACCGCAGCGGTGGCTACATGGTTGAGTGTCCGCTTCAATGCCAGAGGTGCCAGAGGTACCAGTGGCGCAATCTTGTACGCATTCCAAATAAACACGGGGGAGGTACGTGCTTAACATCCCAAACACATCCCAAACGAGAACGAGAGGAAGCGAACAGAAAATGAGCGAACTGCAAGCCTGCGTCACAATTTTGACGTCTGCTTGGGGACCGTAAAAAATGTTGAGAAGCGTTTTCTAACATGTTGAGAAATGTATGACTATTATTATTGAGTAATGTGTTGCTGTTGCTTTTCAAAGGTTCAATTTGGGAATGCCGAACGACTCAAATTATTGCGGTTAACGTCTTGAAATGACGCTAGGTGACGTAGCAGTCTGGCGAAACGTTTAGTGGTGGCGCTAGCCGTTACCCCACTTCAAGCAATGTTTCTATTTATGTCTCCATCACTACTGAAATTCAAACGGCACGACGTTTGAAGCGGTTCGTTCAGTGAAGCCGTTGCGAGCATAGAGGTATGGTGGAGAGCGCTTCGACTTCAGGAGCCAGTGGACCTCGCGTTTCCGAGGGTCACCTGGAAATCGTCCTGACCTTCATGGAGCAGCATCCCCAGCTCGTTTCGAGAGCTATCGAGCTGGGGCTGAACTTCACTCTCGCCGAATGGCGACGGCTCTGGCAGCACCTGGCGGATGCACTGAACGCGAAAGGGCCGGCGCACAAGAAAGTCGAGATGTGGCAGGAGTGCTGGCGCAAGCAAGTCCACGACGCCCGCCACAACACTGCCGCTGAAGTTCAAAGGTGAGCGACCGTTGAATGGTCTGGGCGATTTGCCCTTGAACATGGGTGTATATTTTCAGGAGCACTGGAGGGGGGGTCGGGCACCCGGCTTCAGGGGCTGAGTGCTCCAGTTGACGGGCACCCTACGCCTAAGTGGCGTCAAAGACCTCCCCTACGAAGAGGTAAGCACACTGGCCCCGTAATATCATGGGTTCCTTCACGGTGCCGACAAATAGTTTGGCATTATTTGAAAATGGTACCTTTAGAGGAACGCGACCTTGTTGTTGAACATGAAAATAGCGTAGGAGAGAGAGAATGGAAAAGCAAGTAGGTTAATCAAATAGAATCACGGTTGGGTGATGTGTTCATCTTTACAGCTAAACAAGCCTGCCGTTCCAGCCTAATTCCTCTTCTGGAAATGCTGCGTATGAAGGCCCATGAATTCAAGCAGAAGGCGCCAGAAGAAGTGTTGCAAAATTGATGTGAAATGTATAATGGGGAGACTGCTAGGACTAGGAGTGAGGTTGAATCCTTGACACGGGAACATTCGAATTCTCCAGAGTGGCACTGACATCGAAAAGGCCTTGTCACTGCAAACATTGCTCATGCTTGTACGACCCGAGCGAAGAGATTTCTTCATTTGAAACGTACAGCCAACATTGACCAGTTTCTTTCACTTATTTTAAGAAACGAGGCAGTAACTACGCCAGCAATGCGTGTTGGCATTACAAAAGAGAGTGGAGCCCGTAGGGCCTGTAATGCGTGGCAGGAAGCCCTAGGCCATACTCTAGAAGTGCGCCAGAGGAGGCTCATTTTACATGATGAGTTTCCAGTTATAGGTTGCTCACCAGATGGTTGGGCAGTCTTTTCATGCATATGCTGGGGCAAAGGAGTAATTTTGGAAATGAAATGCCCTACAAAACTTGATAATTCAGTTAAAATTTTGACAACCTGGAGCCGAAATTGGAGTATTGTACACAATGGAACGTGCAAAATAGCTGTGTGTCGTGAAAAAGAGGCCCCCCCCCCCCCCCTTTTTTTTTTATTGTAGTGAGTTTTTACTTTATTATTCTGCTGTGCATCCATGCAGTATAACAGCTCTGCATTTGAGGAGTTTAAGGATGTAATTATCATTATATATCCATGAGGAACAAGTCACCTCAGAGCTCCTCTTGAGGCTAAACCACTAATGCAGTTTTTGCTGGAGCAGGTTGAACCTAAGTTTTAAGTCCACCTTCGCTGGAGAACCATCCACATCGGCTCTATGGGTATGCCACTCTTTTGGCCACATACTTGGTCTGACTAGCGCGAGTAGAAGTGCAATGAGCGAAGCATGCTCATCTTCCTCGGTGTCCCATAATGCATGCCAGTAGCCCGAACAAAGTCCTACTGCAGCAGGGATTCATGCCTCCTTGGAAAAGCAGGCACTGCCACATAGCAAATCACTGGTTGTGCTTACAGATAAATGCGAACATTGGATGTAAGCAATATTACACAAAGTAAAGCTTTACAACAAACTAAGAATGAGAAAAGCTGACATTTCTGTGATCATTGAACACAGATGGCGTCCCACTTTATGAGTCTTCCTAGTTTTCCATCTGGCTACTGCAGTTGAAAATTAATGAACTGCCACTTAAAAATTGTATCAAATGAGTCATGCTGGCAGATTGGTAGTTTGGTGAGCAGCCTGATGTGACCGAGGAGGGGTACAGGCTGCCACCCAGGCACCCTTGAAGGAGAACTCTTGCGAGGCTTCTTGCTCATAAAAAACACACGTCTAATTTACATATTTACGGATAATACAAAACTCATCGAGATGCGCTTTTACCAACAGCGCAAAGTAATCCGAGACGAAAGGGCCCATGAAGGACAGAGGGAGAGCGCTCCTTGTATAGCAGTCTGTGCATGCGCTTCTCATCAAGCGTTTTCACAGGACGCAGACTGTGTGTAGCAGCAACGCTGATGCGCGTTCCCTGCAGAGCACAAGGACACCTTCTGCATTCTTGCAGGATGCGGACCGCGTTTGGAAGGTACACCGATGAGCGTCCCTTCAGGTCGGGTCTTTGCTGACATGAATCATTCTTTAAAGCCATTTGTTGATAAATTAAGCCACCTCTCAAGCAAAGGCCCAATGTGGACAAATTCAGATGGAGTCTCCAAGAGCACCTGTGTGTTCCCTGGGACGTGAACTCTGAACACGATTGCTCGTGCCATGATAATGAATATGGCGCAGTTCAATGGAGCCCATGGGTGTGCTTGGTGCGAACAAAATGGTGAAGTGGTACGGAAGGGTGATGGCTATGTCAGAGTGTACCCTGTAGTATCCATGAAAAACAAGATGAAATGTGATGTCTCCAGGAGACGCGGTCTCTATGAAGCAAAGAGAGTGAAAAAGTGCCAGTGCTGGGGATAAACAAAGTTAATGCCCTTCTCCTTGCATTCTTCAAATTTCCATTTAGCTTAGTGGTGGACTACATGCATGCTGTATTCTCTGGCTTTGTATGGTGCACAGCATTTATGTGGTTCAACCAGAACAGGGCACATTCCTACAGCATTGGGGCCAGTACCTCCTGAATTAACTATCAGATGAGTGAGCTCCAACCAGTGTTTGAGACGTCTCACCTGCCGAGATCACTCACACAAAGAAAGTACTGGAAGCCTTCAGAGTGGCATAACTGGCTTTTATAATTTTTTTTCACCTGTTCTGTGACCTGGAATACTCCCACAGCCATAATACGATAACTGGACGATGTGTGTGAGCCTAATGCACGCCTTCCTCGGATGTAGTGCCCCGTCCAAGCATTTGAGATCAGCCCAAAATCGCATGTTTACTTTTTGAAAGTATATAAGGTGCTTTATGGGACTGCAAACATCACTTTTAATGCACAATCCCTTTTGCATATCGTTGACTGTATTCGAGAATGGGGTCCTTTGTGGAACTTTTCAGCTTATCCCTACAAGAACATGAATAGCCATCTCGTAAAACTTGTGAACAATACAAGGAAGGCATGCACAGTGGCAAATTGCCGAGAAATTCCCCATTCTATTAGCAATGCCTAAACTTTCGGCCACCGCCGACTCGATTGCCACGGTTGTCAGCACTCTCGAACAAGCGCTACATGACCGGGAGATAGCCCTGCTACTTATGCTCAACGTGCAGTCAGCATTTGACGGTCTCCCCCATGCTACGATCATCCAAGCGGTCTGTGCGCTTGGTGTGCAGGGCAAGCTTCTGCGCTACATTGAAGCCCTTCCTTACCGACCACTCACTGACTGTCTGTGTGGGGAAGGCGACCAGTACGCCCCGCCCTGTCACCACCGGAGTGCCACAAGGAAGCGTGCTCAGCCCGTTTCTTTTTAACCTGGCCCTTGCACCGCTCCCCAAGTATCTTCCGAAACACGACGACTTTGCTATGCGCGCGGGCATCTACGCAGACGACATCACCCTGAATGTGCTTGGCCTCACCCGCTGCCTCGCCACCGTGCTTAAGTGCCTCCAGAATGCCCTCGAAATCATTGCCAGGTTCCTCGATGGCACAGGACTTCACATCTCGGCCGCTAAAACCGAGACACTCCTCGTACACCAGTGAACGGCGTACCACGTGCCCCATCACACTCTACGGTGTTCCGCTGCCCTGGAAAACTCACATGCCCTATCTCTGTCTCACCATAGACCACAGACTAAAGTGGAACTTGGAAGTGAGCCGTGTGCATCGTGAAACACACCATGTTGAAGGTGCGGTGCGACGGATACACGCACAAGAAACTGGATGCCCAGCCTCCTTCGCGATGAAACATCTATGAGGCCATGGCAATATCCAAGGTGCACTACGCGCTTCCCCTGTGCAGCCTTTGTTTGCCCCATAAAGTGGCATGCCATTGGACGCTGACCATCGCCGAGTGATCCGCATGTGTCACGGACTCCCACGACGTTCGAGAGTTGCTGCCACACTCGCGGAGACATGCGCCTGGCCGGCGTCACTCACAGGTGAACTGCGTGCGCTCTACCACCTCGAGCGCCTCAGTCGTGCTGGAAGATCTTTTCACCAGTTGCTTCAGCTTACAGGAGCACATTGTTCACCTGATAAAGCAAAAGCAGCAAGATCGCATCGGGTGTGTTAATCATGCCGAATCACTGACGGTGCAAATGGTTGCGTTCTATGTGACCACCCGTCTGCATTTCTTTGTAAAGGCTCTTAATCACGCCAGGTGCCAGAAACGGGACACTGCTAAGTACCTGAAGTTAAGCCGCTGCACGTGATCGAGCCTGTTTGCTGGAGTTTACTTTTCGGGACACCTTATTCCATTAGTTTGTGCTTTCGTGTGGGGACAGTCTATGAATATCAGCTTTGAAGAATTTGTGTTGTGATTTTAGCTTTCCATTTGCCTTGAATCAATTACTGTAAATAAATATGTGCTCGGTAAAGTTTTGTCTTCAATTTTGTATTTACGAACTGTAGTATCAGGTGACTGATACCTTCATCTTGTGGGACAGAGAAAAATGAAAAATACAGGGATGTTAGCCATCCCAGTAATCGGAATACACAAACATCCGTACTTAACATTGGGGAAATTGCATTACCAGTGTTGCCATGTGCTAGTGAGATAACGGCGTTTGTCAGCGATAAGAGAACTGGCAAAAGTGCATAGTGTATGAAGCTTGTATGCACTCGGAACGTGCTGTTTGCCTCTCAAAGGGGCTTGTCAGCCTGAACGAAAAAAAAAAAAAAAAAGCACCGCTATTCAACGCGGCTAGTTCGACTAAATAAACACGAAATGTGACACACATCGTGCCTTGCGCCGTCTCCTGAGCTGTGGGAATCGATCGAAAGCATATCCCTGCTGCTGATTAATGCACTCACAAGCTAGTAATGGCACTTCCAGTGCGAGTACTACGCATATTTGCAGTAATAGTGTAAAATGAAACCTCTCCAGTGCGCTGCCAGCTACCAGGCCCCGTAGCCAAACTGCTTTCGCCCGCTTGCCGGTGCTCGGTTAAGAGCCGCTAGCGCCACCTGGTAGTGTTAACATCAAGTGCCTCACGCATAGGTCGGCGAACTCACTCATGAGTCGACTCACTCGGACTCACTCACACTCAGATCGAGCCGTGAGTCTGAGCCCGAGTGAGCCCGAGTGGGAGCCCGAGTGAGAAATATTTTGATGAGTTTCAGTCCGAGTGAGTCCGGCTTAGAAAAACTTTGGCGAGTCGGAGTCCGAGTGAGTCCAATGTGCAAGATATTTCTTGAGCGAGTCTGAGCGAGTTCCACGTTTTTGGCCGACCTATGGTCCTATCTACTCATCTTCAGCCTTACCTGGATTCACGTTTATACTCACGTTTACTCACACGTATTCCAAAGCAGTATCGCTTCTTACACTATTTCAATATTTCTTTATTACCCCACCTACCACCCACCGACTATTCTTCCAGGGAGGTTCTTGATAAATATACATTACGTTGTCATCTCTTTTAAAAAATGACATTGCTGGTTTGCGAGCACTCATAACTCATATTCGAAGGTACAATATGAAAAGGCGCCAAGAGCACCGATTACATCCGATATTGGTGTTAAAGAGCAGCGACACCATAGTCGAAAGAGCTAATACTAGGCTAACGGACTCATGAGTCGATTATTGACTCGGAATAACTCAGACTCAGGATCGAGCCGTGGAGTCTGAGTCTGAATGACCCCAGGTGAGAAATATTTCCTCGGTGAGTTTGAGTCCGAGTGAGTCCGGTTATAGAAAATTTTCGTGAGTGTGAGTCCGAGTGAGTTCGGCTGAGGAAAGCTTTGGTGAGTCTGAGTCGGAGTGAGTCCAAAGCGCAAGATATATTTCCTGAGTGAGTCTGAGTGAGATCCACAAGTTTCGCCGTCCTATGGCCTCCCGCTCTTTCCACTACCTAAAAAACTTCTAGTACACTGTAACATAAGCAGCATGGCTGACATGGCGGTGCTGCTGAACAATGCCGCTAAGCTGCTGCAACTAGAGAATTTAGTTGCTCTGTACTTGGCATTTCGTGAGAAGCGCGTAGGCCAGAGAAGGCTTGAGTGCGAGAAATGAAGAACGTAGACGCAGCGACGACATTCAGCAGCGCATTCAAGCGAACGCGTTCGCTATAGCAGCAGTGGTTGCTACTGCATCCATCATTCACCGGGAACATTGGACTTTCGAAAGAAGTGAACAATGGTTTGAGGATACTCTGCCAAACCTTGGAGACAGTCACTTCAAGCAAGCCTTTCATGTATCACCCTCTACATTTAGGTATTTGGTGAAAGCCTGCAGATGCGTGTTAGAATGCCAGACAACGCGGCTAAGAAAGCATATCTCCGTAGAGAAGCGAGTGGCGGTGGGACTGTACCAGTTGTGTTCGAGTGCAGAGGACAGAACCATCGCACACCTTTCTGGAATCGGCCGCTCAACAGTAAACATACTATATAAAGAGTTTTGCATGGTTGTGATTAGCCAACTCGAGAGCGAGTGGCTCCAGATGATCCCACGGCAAGACATGAAGGCACATCTCAGGGAATTCTTCGCATTCAGCGGCTTTCCTCAGGGCATAGGCGCTCTCGATGGATGCCACTTTTGTGTGTCCCCACCTAAAGAACATGCAGTGGATTATTATAACTACAAAGGATGGTAAGCATGAGAAATTCTTTTGGTTTAGAAGCTCTTGATCAGTACAGTTTCCGCCTTGTTCTCTATTGTTTTTTTTTTTGGGGGGGGGGGGGGGATACTAAACTTCACGTGGTCGTTTAGCCCGAAAGTCGCGGATACTTCAAATTAATTTATGCATGAAATAAAAGTTTGACAGAAGTTTGCTATTGAAACATTCGGTTGAGCTTTATTCTCATTTGCTATTCAAGTTTCGCAGTCAGGATGTTTCAGAGACTGCTTTATTAATGTGAAATATATTTTGTTAGGATGGCGCAAAATTACTGCTCTATATTAGCGTGGAACTCTTATCGTCACTCTGAAGAAGTGCATATGCTTGTATCACCTTGTTTGGAAGTGATTTTACATGTGACTGAAGTGCAAGTGCAGCATGAAAACTGGTATTGCTCGCCTTCTTCGCAGGTACAGCATCGTGGACCACATGTACCATTTTCAGTATATAACCGTTGGAGCCCCTGGCAGGTGTCACGACGCCGACATGTATGCAAGATCACAGCTGTCTAGTATGTTTGACGGTGGGTACTTCAAACTACCTGTGGCGCTGATCGAGGGCGTCGAGGTGGAGCCAATAACCCTCTGCGACCAGGCTTTCCCGCTGATGACCAACCTGCTCAAACCATTCCCGAACGCCCTGCTGAACACACAGCAAGCCACATTCAACTACAACTTGTCGAGGACAAGACGCATTGTCGAAAATGCGTTCGGAAGGCTGAAGGCCCGCTTTAGGTTTGTAATGAAAAGAATGGAATGTACCTTGCCAAATGCAAAGCTCGCCATCAGGGCATCATGTACTTTACACAACATATGTGAAGGCTTTAGGGACAGCGCGGACAGTGGGAGCAAGAAGCTTGTGCCTTCAATGCTCTGTTCGAGCAGCCATCGCACACTACCACTGCATTCAGTGGTGCAGGTAATGTAGTTAGAGGTGCTCTGGCGAAGTACTTCTGGAAATTGGACCAAAACCCGTAACTCTTAGACGTCACGTTTGCAATTCTCGCTGGTGTCAGGAGAGAAATGTCCTACGACTGACTCTGAGGGAATGGCGCCTCCGATGGTTTTCCACACAAGCAGCAAAAGGCACATGTTGGGGGAGTGTGTAAGCCGCTAAAAAATTCGGCTGCTTCGGCAATTGACGTTGAACCACTGAAGAGCACGGTCATCGGTGTCACTAGTCTCGTCTAGGCGGCGAGTGAGGAGTGTCCCGCGCCACGAATTGAGTCGACTGCAACACCGGGCACCTTCATCGTCTACCTATAGCGGCGAGACTGATAATCATAAAAGAAAGCTGAATCATTTTTACTGTGCAATCGAGATGATTAACTAAGCAGTCTTTTTCTTTCTGCTTCTCACAAAATCTACTCCTGATCAAAGTCAAAATCATCAGTCTTCCTGTGTATCATTTTAATGCCCAGTGCTGTTTCCTGCCCCCTGTTTGCATACAACAGTCCCTTTGTGAGAATTGAGCAGCCTGCAGACCCTTGACTACAGTTCTTAAGGAGATGGAGAGGAGCGAGGACGACATCAGGCGTGCCGAAATTATTCGTGGAATTTCCGAAGAGGCTAGGAGATCACTGTTGCGTCGAAAGCTCAGCAGCCTCCTTGCACTGCCACACAAACCACTCCAGAGGCTGGAAATGTCAGGTACCTTCCCCAAGGTAACCGTTTCCCCACGAGACCATTTAAATGACCTCACTTCAAAGGTTAGGGCCTTTTACAGAACCTCGGTGGCACGCGAGTCAGTTCATGAGCTCTGTATTCCGACTGCTGGCCAATCAAGTTGTCCCAGGTAACAATGGTTCAGAAAGCATTGCGTATGTGTACTGCCGACAGTATTCTTTTCGTTATGTTTATGTTGTACATATGCCTCTATGCAGGTGGCAAAAGGAACACAAGGTGCGAATCAGCAACACTGGAGCGCAAACCATCTTGCGCACCCGCAGAGGCCCTAAAGAAGTAATGCATTGCATCCTCAGCTCAAGCTGTTTTTCACCCGAGGCTACAACCTATGGTATGTTTTAAGATTCTTGAATCCAAGCGATATAAATTAATGGTACGTGTTCTGTATTAGGAATACGTATGGAGCTGGTGGCTAGGAAGGACTTTGAGCAGCAGCATGGTATGACAGTGATGCTGAGACTTGCATAACAGTTGAGTCATTCCAAGCCAAGCGTCCCAGCTGTGGTGCTTGTACATCACATATTTTCCTGATAAAATTTATACCTTTTTCCCATACCTCATCGAGTATTGTGGCGAAACATTTTTGCCCCCCAAAAAATTTTCACAACCGTGGTGCCGCCTCATCGTTCACTTGCTTTTATTAAAACTGTGCCTAATGCAAAACTGTATATAATGTACGGTATATATAAATGTATATTTCTGTGTGTTGAGCTTCAAAACTGTGCATGCCCTACTACAGAGGTTCTGTTTAGTTGTCCTATTTAATAATTCTGGAATTTGCAAAGGAGACAAGTGGTTATCACCATTTGTGCCTTTCTGTCCCCTGTCACCTTATGCACCTCGCCATAGACTACCAGATAGCCCAGTCTTGAACTCTGCTTCTTTTATGCATATCTGTTAAACTCTTCTAATATTACACACATCATCTATTACTTTAATCTTTCAAAATAAAAAAAATACATGAGAAAATGTAAACAATACTTATACAACTGATGGGCAAAGAGATTATATGTGCAACAATTTTTTTCAGTGTAATACCAACGAGCAAAACACATTTCAGGTGGGCCTGCTACTTCATCCGCAACAGCCATGGCTTTGTGGAAGCCCTGACGGATCTTTTCTCTCTCTGGTGGGACATGTTTGCTGGAGATCGAGTGCCCCTACAAATGCAAGGACAAAAGGGTTTTTGATGATTCAAGGGACAGCATTGTCAGCTATGTGCATCATGTTGATGGAAACACCAGACTTAGAAAATCGCACAGATGTTACGCACAGGTCCAAATTTTGATGCAATGCAGTACTTGTTCTTTGTATGTTTGGACAAGCAAAGCGTGACGATCCCTGTTGCCAGGAACGATGCCTTCCTTCGAGAAGCTGTCCTAACACTAGAGCAAATTTGCTCCCAATGGACTTTGCCAGAACTTGTAAAGCGGCAAGGTTTGTAACTCAAAAGATGCCTCACTATAGACCCTTTCACAGGAGCACCCTCAAAACAGTGGGCTGCAGGGGTCTGGGTATGCTCTCAGTGTTGCCATCATGTACTGTGCTGTGGCATTGCTGTGTCTGTGTTGCTTCGGTACGCCTTTACGTGAGCGTGATATGCACCTGTCTGTGATACGAAGTGACTATCATGGCAGAAAATTTACTGCACTTACATAGCAAGACATCCGGCCATCACTGTGTCGTGTTTGGGTGAACAAGCAAGCAGCAGAAGAGAAGCATTTTAGGTGCAATCGTGTGTCCACAGTACAGTACGCCACGCAATGAGTGCAAGTGTGGCATGTTCGTGCTGCAACATTTTCTTTCGTCACCTGAATTGCAGCAGCAGTGGGTGGCTTCAGTAAATTGGAAGAACTTCCATGTGCCACTATCGTCATGCCTCTGGGCATTTAGCTGGCGGCAAGAAAACCGATGACAGTAACGTTCCCATGCAGCATCCTGGATACGAAAGAGAGATACGCAAGCTACTGATGACTCACCTAGCAACTCGCAAGAATGTTGCGGATTCGTACTTTATATCTTCTGTACCACAGCGGCTTACATGGCCGTAAACTCTGCCTCATCCGGCTATGCATGTGCAGCCCGTGCATGTCGTGCATCACCGGTAGACCTTACAGAAACTGACGCACGATGGGGCCTACTGTTCACAGCTTGCTGTGCCCATCACAGGGCGATATATCGCAAGGAAGGCCATACCTTACAATATAGGAGGCTTGATATTCTGTTGGTTATCATTAAGGTAGTGTAAACATATGATGAGTGCCAGACCTTAAAAGCAGCCTTATGTGAAATGAGAGCAAACATTTTGCAAAAGCATATGCAGAGAGTAAGAAGATGTGTGCACACAAAAATTGTGCTGAGAATTTTCTATAGCTGTTCTTTAAAGTTCCAGTGTATAAAACAAGGACAATCATTTGTGTTCAGTCAGGAGCAAGGAAGAAACGCTGCTCCATAACATAAGACTAGTCTTCCAATGAAATTAAGTGCAAGCGCTGCTTTAACGAACTTTTTTTAACACCCACAAAGCTAACAACTATTATTGTGAATTATTCTCGAGACTGCATTTGATTCCAAAGCAGAAGCACGTGCTATTTTATTTGCAGGAGCTCCTGACCAAGTGACTGTGCCAAAATGGCAGTCTTCCATTGATCATGCTGAGGCACTTGGCAGAGAGCTTCCAAGCCCTTTACGCTGTGCTGTCAGACTTCCACAAAAAGTACATTTCATCCTCACATTACTACTGCACACGAGACGAGTATCAACAACATGAGAGACAGTTACCGAAGGGGCTAAGAATTTGTACGGCAGTATCGATATGAAAATTCGAATAAAGACCATTCCAAATTCTGGCAGTGCCACAGCTAAAAACAATGATCCTGGTACTTTTACTACAAAAATAAAAGTGGTGGCTTCACGCTATGCTATGCTATGTTTTAGTGAGCTCATTCAGCTTCAGTGGTGCGGTGCGTCCAGGTGCTGTAAGTGCAGTGGAGGGGTTGCACAGGGCTGGGAGACTGGGACACCAAGTCCTTAGACGCATTCTCTAGGAATAGACTCATCCTATCTTCAAGTAAGGTTGGCTCAGCAGCCTCTGCAAGAGGGCAGAGTGCCCTGGTGATTTTAATCCATTTCAAGTGTTTTTCTTTTTAAAGAAGCTTTAGCACATTAACTAGTGAAGCCAACAAGTACTGTTCGCATCTGTTCGTTCCACCATTGTCAAAACACGTTTTGACAAAGCACGCTTGCGAGGCCGGGAGTTGAAGATTTTCGGCCTCGGCGGTCTTTCGTTACAAGCCAAATCATTTGCACATAGTGAAATACTGGGTGTGAAATGCACAGGCGGAGTTTACCAGAAACGCCCTGATTCACCCAATGCACTTTTTTGTTCCTCTAAGACCGCAGTTATTTTGCGAGCTCACGGCTACCCCGAGAGCAGCTTGACGGTGAGCCGTACAATAACATGCATAAACGGTAGCTACATTGAGGCTGACTACAACGATGGCCCTGTGGGTACGCTACGCACCTTCCAATGAAGACTTACTTTGGAACAAGTAATCGCAGTAAAATGTTTGTGAGACACTGCCAAGTGGCATAAAATCATGGAAAGAGGCTCGGAAATCATGTGGCGAGTACTCAATTCTCGTAGCGCTAAGGAATGAGCCAACCTCCTTTTGGTCCTGTTCCTATGAAATGATGCAAGAAACAGAAGTGGGAAGTTTATTGCAAGTTATTTATTTCCAAGCTACCACACTGTGGTCAAACTTCACCCCTCGGTCCAGACCCTACACAAGATCAGGACCCCGCCCCAGACAACTCTACGGTGAATTCCTTCTCTTTGAAGGTAAGGAGGAGTGGGTCCTCTAATGGAGGCACTGCAACTGCTGCTGAAACTTGAAAGTGTAGAATACGAAAAAAAAAAAAAAGAAATATGTGTGATGTGTGTAATGCAGAACAGCTATCTTCCATGCTATACAGCATGAAAAAAATTTCCCACGGTAGCGTGCACTCCAATAAATTTCAGGTCCTTACATGCAGGTACCGACTTTTCCGACTAGATTTACAGGAGGCTTCCCCAACAGTGTTTGCTCCCCAGAGCTCATCATCAAAATTTCCATCTTTATTGCAAGTCAGCAGCACAGTAATTAAATCACGGAAAGGCCATGCTTTATTGCACTGATGGAATGCAAAACATAGTTCCTAGCTGGACAAGATTTTGTCAAAGGTGTTGTGCCTGAACTGCACGCTGCATCAGGACTTGATGTCTGCAAAAACTTTCATAACACCTTGAAGACTAGCTAGGCCCTACTCCATCGCAATCACTGTAGGTGGGTGGACCACCTTTATTTCGAGCTTTTCAACTATTTTTGAAAATAACAAGCTGCTACAATGAGATGATGTGGCATTATACACCTTCCCTGTATTTATACCGCGTTGTGTGCACCTGCGCCCAAGGTTGCCTGCGCCTGTGTCATGGGTGGCTTGTCCCGGCGTCGTACTCTCTCGATGCACGAGCCAAGCCAAGTCAGCGAAAAAGTCAATACGCATTATGCACGGCCACGCCGAGTAGCAGTGCGCGTCATTTCTGAGACGAAGTGTAGGTAGCAAAATTATGTCACTCAAAAATCTTAGCGACCTGCAAACTGCGTGCATGGTTGCATGAGCACGCTGAAAAGTTCCTCAAGGCGCGTTGGCGAGCATGGTATCATTACGTCACGCGAAGGCAGCGCCGCTTTAATGCATACTAATAACGCAGGCCTATGTGTACATTTTTATGGAGTAATATCTTTTAATATAAAGAAACAAACAATATTTCAATACCAACAAAAAGATCCTCGAATGTCTACAGCAATCAACGGTCGCGTGGCCCGGTACATCGAATCGTTTATGTATTTGCCACCAGAGGCGCCAAAGGTCATTTCTTGAGTCTTTCGATGAAGAAATAAAAATATAAATCCACCTCTCACGAAAAAAACAGGGTTGGTTTGAGTCAGTACGACACACAATCTTTCCATCAGTGGAGTCATCTCAGTTCATGTTCTGGGCAGTTGTCGGTCCCTTTAAGATTTGCGATAGCAGTTCTCGGCCAGTTTCCCGTGAAGCCTCGCTGCATGCTTGTTTAAGAGCCGTTTTTTATCGTGTATTACGTAAGTTCCCAAACGGCCATTCAAGACACAATAGTGAATGTCATCCTGGAAGAATTTACAGCTTTCCCTTGCAATCGCAGCATTTTCTCCAATGTTCGCATTTGAAGTGGCTGGCTTGGTACGATAGCGCTGCTGCATTAGTCTGGCTGCACAAAGCAAGAGTGAATATGCGCCACTTTAATGACAACAGTTCCCCTTTTAATGTGCTGCGCCATCGCCAGCACCAATCGTTTTACACGAACCGAACATTTTGTAAAAAAATTTACACCATCTTCCCAAAGGGAAATCTGATGGGATGCGAAGCAGCAGCGTTGCGCACGGGTGGCGTCACTGGTTGAACGGCGCTAACGTGGGTGCTGCGGAGAGCGCTGGAAGATTCGTTTGAAGCGATGGCTGGCGTAGGTCTTGTCGTTGCGCGTCAGGCGGGCGCTCCGGCGAGCGCGCGGCAGGCGAGGGAGAGAGTGACGTCAGCGCGCACTGCGAGGGGAGCGTGACGTCAACGCGCAGCTGAGGCGTGACCTACTTGGCACCGCTCCAACACCTGCGGCGAGGGGAGCGCGTTGCGGCGCGTTCCTCCGCACGTACGGAGGGACAGCGTTACACAGCCTAGTCAAATAGCTGCTTCGCATCTAATATCACACAGAGGGGTGGATACCTCAAAAGGAACGTTATTCTGCCTATAGTAGCTAAACTGCTGTGTCTCTCACCATTTCATCTCACCTGGACAGGGACGCAGGAGTCATGTTTGCCGTGTGTTATCTGACTGGTGCCTTTTGGCATTGCATCTGATCAGCTTTGAGCCGAAACTGTGGTTACAATTTAGGGGATAATTTTTGTTCCGTACATACAATTTCATTTGATACCATTGCCATAATTTTACTAGGTTTTTCACTTGGGTCAAACGTTCGCGGCGTGGCTTCCATTCATGCCGTGTTCCGCAGTGCTGTCCGGCCCTTCTTACGTTCTTTGCATGCTTTTTTGTTTGTTTCAGATGGTAACACCTCCACACATCCCAATCATCTAAACAAATGGGTCGACGACATTATGGCCGCACCTCACAAGTGGCCCCATTGTGTGCTATTTGATAAAAACTAAAGCTTGTGATTTAAAACAGGCCGAAGCATACAAGAGCCTGAATTCTCAAAATTATGTGCAGAGTTGATGGGTGGGGCAGGTACTCTGCCACAAGATGAGTAAGGAAATTCTTTGCCTTAAGGCACAAGTTCAGCCGTCTCAGGTCATAAACAAAAAGCCATGGGTAGCTTGGGCCTGTGTAAAAAACGTGGGACAGGTCCTGACTGCAGGTTGCAACTGCATGGCAGGCAAGGCAAATGTGTGCAGCCACATTGGTGCAGTTTTGTGGAAAACAGACATTGCTGTGAAAGGTGGCCTCACAGGGCACACATGCACAAATATAGCAACCGCGTGGAACAGGGGGGACAAAAAGAAACGTGGAGCCAGCTCTCGTTAATGATGTAGGCTTCAAACTAGAGTGCACTTCCGAGCAGCAAGACAGCACGAAAATGCCAAAGCCGACCAAAAAGATAAAACACTTTGGCAGTAGAGAAGCTCTTCTCGACCACATCAAGAAGTCTCCTTTCCGGGACCTGTTTGACATCAGATGTGGGCACCCTCTGCGGTAGATTCTGTTGAGCTTCCTTATGTGTATCATAAATTGACGATTTGCTTCGGTTGGTACAGAGCATTGCAAATGGATGCCTGTGCACTTGGTAATGAATTATTTTGCTCATTATGAAAAAACTTCGTATGTTCAGGCATTACAGATACAGAACAACATGCAGGTACCCTTTTAGAAGCAACAATACGTGCTACCAGGAGAAAGATGGAAAAGGAGGCCGATCTAAAAATCGGCCTCCACCTCTACAGTCTGCGCATTCACCAGACAAGGTAGAACACAAAGGCATGGTGCATGTGTGAAGAGTGATGCGAGCGAAATTGAAGTTTATCATGTATTTTTTTCAAAAAAGCTCTGTGATCTAGCAATACTACAAGTAAAGTTGCATAAAATACCAACCATGCAGTTGTAGAACCAATGCACATGTCAGTTTGTTATATCATACTAATAGACTGGCCGCACAGCAATTGCTAACGTTTCAATGGTGGAGAAAATTTGCAGAATGGACCATTGCTGTGGACATTAACTACATTTCAGGCTGAAAAACTTGAAAATGGTGGGCTGCAATGTAGTCACAGTCTTTGTGTGTCTTTTTCACTTCCTGCAAATTAAAATGCACACCTTTCTTCATAGTCATGGCAGCACTTATTCACAACTTTATGTATCTGTGCACACCAATCTTTAAAGTGATATTTTTTTTTTTGCAAATACTGCAACACTAAATGTGCTCCTTTGTGTTTCAGCTGCTGGGGTGCCTGCTACGTGAGGCCATCAGGCGGGCAGTCAACAACCTAAAAGCAAGCCAGGATTATGTAGTATGGCAGCCCTAGGTAGAAAAGGAGCACGAAGAGCTTCGATTCCAGTATGGTGACCAGTCCAAAGTGCTGGCACAGCACTGGAACAATGCAACAGATGTCCCCGATCTTTGTGTGGAACAGGCTTCTCTGTGCAGTAGCAAGGAGATATGGGCAGAAGTAGGGGGGAGGTCTGCTTCAGCTACCGTGCAACATCACAGTGTGAGCGCAGTGACACCCAGGGTCACAAGCAGACAGTGCTGACAGATATCCTCCCCTGTCAATCACTGCGTAAGCAAGCACTAGGGCTTCGACTGAGACTGTTGATGCGAAAGTAAAACAGCGCTCTGTCCATGCTCCTGCACTTTCTGGTGGTGTGTGGATGTGACACAAGGTGACTAAGATTGCACGTGCTGCCATGCCACTGCCCTCTCCTGATGCTGAGAACAGCCCAGCTTCTTAATGCGGAAATGCTCAAGGTGAGCCCCCAGTAAGAAGGTGAAGTGCTGCGCAAGGGCAGCGATGCAGTTTACACCAGTGCTACCTTACCTAGCGGTAAAGGCCATGAAGAGGAGCAGCAAGCTTTATTAGCAAAATCGTCATGCGGTCATAATTGTACAGCTCGGAGAGAGAGAGAGAGAAATGAAGAGGAAAGGCAGGGACCAAGTAAAGCTCGGAGAAATGTTCCTGCGGGTAGCAGGTTCAGTACATATAAGGAGTTTAAGGCTAGCTATGAAGGATGGAGAAATGAACGGTGCCATCCCATGTGTATCACAAAATCAGATAAAAACCCATTTTGTATTGAGAAAGATGCAAACAAAGCACACTTCCCATATATTCGAGTTAAGTTTGTCTGTTACCACACAGGGCATGCAAATTCAAGAGGACAGAATATTCGGGCCACCCAGCACTTCAATGGCACTGGATAAAAACACTGATGTTAAGCTCGTTCTGCAGTCTACTCCACAGCTGTATTCTGAAGCTATTATAATTGTAGTGGATGTACACAACCATGAAATAGGCCCCGAGATTTTCTGTATGGAATACTAAAAATAGTGCAATGACTGTTTTCGAAAAAGAACAACCTAAGGACTTTATTACCTGTAATGTAACATCTAAAGACAGAAATGATAAAGGATGCAACATTCAACTTAAGCTTATGCTACGGTCCACTCCACAGCTGTATTATGAAGCTATTATAATTGTAGTGGATGTACACAACAATGAAATAGGCCCCGAGATTTTCTGTATGGTATACTAAAAATCATGCTTTCTAAAAAGAACAACCTAAGGACTGTATTACCTGTAATGTAATATCTACAGACAGAAATGATAAAGGATGCAACATTGAACTTCAGCTTGTTCTGCGGTCTACTCCACAGCTGTATTATGAAGCTATTATAATTGTAGTGGATGTACACAACCATGAAATAAGCCCCGAGATTTTCAGTATGGTATACCAAGAATCGTGCCTGACTGCTCTAGAAAAAGAGCAACTTAGGGACTTCATTACCTGCAATGTAAAACCTGAAGATAGAAATGATACAGGATGCAACATTGAACTTCAGCTTCTCCTGCGGTCTACTCCACAGCTGTATTATGAAGCTATTATAATTGTAGTGTATCTACACAACCATGAAATAAGCCCCGAGATTTTCAGTATGGTATACAAAAATCGTGCAATGACTTTTTTCGAAAAAGAACAAGCTAAGGACTTTATTACCTCTAATGTAATATCTAAAGACAGAAATGATAAAGGATGAAACATTGAACTTAAGCTTGTTCTGCGGTCTACTCCACAGCTGTATTATGAAGCTATTATAATCGTAGTGGATGTACACAACCATGAAATAAGCCCCGAGATTTTCAGTATGGTATACCAAGAATCGTGCCTGACTGCTCTAGAAAAAGAGCAACTTAGGGACTTCATTACCTGCAATGTAAAACCTGAAGACAGAAATGATACAGGATACAACATTGAACTTCAGCTTCTCCTGCGGTCTACTCCACAGCTGTATTATGAAGCTATTATAATTGTAGTGGATGTACACAACAATGAAATAGGCCCTGAGATTTTCTGTATGGTATACTAAAAATCATGTTTTCTAAAAAGAACAACCTAAGGACTTTATTACCTGTAATGTAATATCTACAGACAGAAATGATAAAGGATGCAACATTGAACTTAAGCTTGTTCTGCGGTCTACTCCACAGCTGTATTATGAAGCTATTATAATCGTAGTGGATGTACACAACCATGAAATAAGCCCCGAGATTTTCAGTATGGTATACCAAGAATCGTGCCTGACTGCTCTAGAAAAAGAGCAACTTAGGGACTTCATTACCTGCAATGTAAAACCTGAAGACAGAAATGATACAGGATGCAACATTGAACTTCAGCTTCTCCTGCGGTCTACTCCACAGCTGTATTATGAAGCTATTATAATTGTAGTGTATCTACACAACCATGAAATAAGCCCCGAGATTTTCAGTATGGTATACAAAAAATCGTGCAATGACTTTTTTCGAAAAAGAACAAGCTAAGGACTTTATTACCTCTAATGTAATATCTAAAGACAGAAATGATAAAGGATGAAACATTGAACTTAAGCTTGTTCTGCGGTCTACTCCACAGCTGTATTATGAAGCTATTATAATCGTAGTGGATGTACACAACCATGAAATAAGCCCCGAGATTTTCAGTATGGTATACCAAGAATCGTGCCTGACTGCTCTAGAAAAAGAGCAACTTAGGGACTTCATTACCTGCAATGTAAAACCTGAAGACAGAAATGATACAGGATACAACATTGAACTTCAGCTTCTCCTGCGGTCTACTCCACAGCTGTATTATGAAGCTATTATAATTGTAGTGGATGTACACAACAATGAAATAGGCCCTGAGATTTTCTGTATGGTATACTAAAAATCATGTTTTCTAAAAAAGAACAACCTAAGGACTTTATTACCTGTAATGTAATATCTACAGACAGAAATGATAAAGGATGCAACATTGAACTTAAGCTTGTTCTGCGGTCTACTCCACAGCTGTATTATGAAGCTATTATAATCGTAGTGGATGTACACAACCATGAAATAAGCCCCGAGATTTTCAGTATGGTATACCAAGAATCGTGCCTGACTGCTCTAGAAAAAGAGCAACTTAGGGACTTCATTACCTGCAATGTAAAACCTGAAGACAGAAATGATACAGGATGCAACATTGAACTTCAGCTTCTCCTGCGGTCTACTCCACAGCTGTATTATGAAGCTATTATAATTGTAGTGTATCTACACAACCATGAAATAAGCCCCGAGATTTTCAGTATGGTATACAAAAATCGTGCAATGACTTTTTTCGAAAAAGAACAAGCTAAGGACTTTATTACCTCTAATGTAATATCTAAAGACAGAAATGATAAAGGATGAAACATTGAACTTAAGCTTGTTCTGCGGTCTACTCCACAGCTGTATTATGAAGCTATTATAATCGTAGTGGATGTACACAACCATGAAATAAGCCCCGAGATTTTCAGTATGGTATACCAAGAATCGTGCCTGACTGCTCTAGAAAAAGAGCAACTTAGGGACTTCATTACCTGCAATGTAAAACCTGAAGACAGAAATGATACAGGATACAACATTGAACTTCAGCTTCTCCTGCGGTCTACTCCACAGCTGTATTATGAAGCTATTATAATTGTAGTGGATGTACACAACAATGAAATAGGCCCTGAGATTTTCTGTATGGTATACTAAAAATCATGTTTTCTAAAAAGAACAACCTAAGGACTTTATTACCTGTAATGTAATATCTACAGACAGAAATGATAAAGGATGCAACATTGAACTTAAGCTTGTTCTGCGGTCTACTCCACAGCTGTATTATGAAGCTATTATAATCGTAGTGGATGTACACAACCATGAAATAAGCCCCGAGATTTTCAGTATGGTATACCAAGAATCGTGCCTGACTGCTCTAGAAAAAGAGCAACTTAGGGACTTCATTACCTGCAATGTAAAACCTGAAGACAGAAATGATACAGGATGCAACATTGAACTTCAGCTTCTCCTGCGGTCTACTCCACAGCTGTATTATGAAGCTATTATAATTGTAGTGTATCTACACAACCATGAAATAAGCCCCGAGATTTTCAGTATGGTATACAAAAATCGTGCAATGACTTTTTTCGAAAAAGAACAAGCTAAGGACTTTATTACCTCTAATGTAATATCTAAAGACAGAAATGATAAAGGATGAAACATTGAACTTAAGCTTGTTCTGCGGTCTACTCCACAGCTGTATTATGAAGCTATTATAATTGCAGTGGATGTACACAACCATAAAATAGGCCCCGAGATTTTCTGTATGGTATACTAAGAATCATGCATTGACTGTTTTCGAAAAAGAACAACTTAAGGACTTTATTACCTGTAATGTAATATCTAAAGACAGAAATGATAAAGGATGCAACATTTAACTTAAGCTTGTTCTGCGGTGTACTCCACAGCTGTATTATGAAGCTATTATAATTGTAGTGGATGTACACAACCCCCAACACCTCGTCGACGCTGTCCATCTCGATAACTTCGGGCTGCTGTGACGGGTGCTTTTCAACACGACCGCTGGACGACTGCTCGGCTGAACTGGGAATTTGGTTGATGATTTGGCGGCACTCTGTACAGATCCAGTGGGTGCCTCCCACTTTGCCGTAGGATGCATGGACACCCTGGGAGCCGCAGCTGTCGCACACCACCATCTTCCAACAACCATCCTCCTGGTGGTGGCTGCGCCCTAAAGGGCAGGAGCAATGCGGCGCATCACAGTGTTGGTACCTGGAAGAGCAGCTCCTCAAAGGCATGTGGCTCCCGCTCCCACGAGGCATCTTGATCTGGCACATAGATTCCGTGGTCCTGCATTTCTCTTTGGAAGGCCTCCTGGTTGTTGCAGTGGCAACAACGGAAAAAGTGGCTGCCTGCACTCACAGCCTGGCGTTGTATGCATGCCTGGTGGAAGAGCTGTCTGCAGCAGGGCGTCACAAGCACATCTACTGACCGATGGGTCATCTGCTCGGAGCAGATGGCGCACAAGCTGATCCCATCCCGATCCATCGGCACCACGTTCTGGCCAGGACAGTACGCTGCGCAGTACACCCTGAAGACGCCAAAGAACTGTAGCAGGCAGTCCTTGGCCACACCACAGGGCCTGTTCACGAGCCGCAAACAACTGTTCGGCGAAACGTGTGTCGACTTCGTCAATGCGCTCAAGGAAAAGGCCCTGTCATGCAAGTTCGGAGTTGCGTACGACGACAGAGTAGGGGACCAGATAATTCACGGGGTCGCCAACGCGCATGTTCGGGCCAAGTTTCTGTCCTGCGGGGAAGCCCTCACGCTGCACAGGGCTGAAGAAATTGCACGAGACTGGGAGGCGTTACAAAAAGCCTACGCAGCATTCGAAGAAAACGAGCAGCAACTCGGCTCGCTCTCCAATTACGGCGGCAGCATCCAGTGCATCGCGGCAGCACAACATGGCGGGTCGGCTGCTTCGCCGGCGCCGCATTCGACTCAACATGGCAACGAGGTAACGAATCGCTACGCTACGACAGGCGACGCCAGGATGAGCACGACGTACGTGGCACTATACTTACAAGCCACACTTTACACGCCAATGAGGCTGACGCAAGGGGAATTCCCACAAATTGCTTCAAGCATGAAGTTTACCCAGATATGCAACATAGTCGAAAAAGGCCACGTGAAGCATTTGGCAAAGCAGTATCGTCTGCCTATTAACGGTTTTAAGATTACAACAAAAACTTCAGCGTGAATACCCAGCGAACAAGACAAGCCCTTATGGGCTCACAATCAAGACAGGGGCGTCACATCGTGAAACCGCCATTACAACAAATAATAGAGCAATGCACTGGATGACATACTGTCACAACCTCAGGTCACCATACATGAAAGGAAATTCTTACAGCTAGATATGAAAGCTGATGGCCACCGCGTGTTGCTTTTTATGTCAAGAATGACTTGGAAGCACTGGCGAACACTGCATTTTGAATTATAGGAACTTCAATACTAACACTGAATTCCATAGTCCGAGGTAGTATTCGACCCTCTACACAGTAGTAGGCGAAGAACAACCAGTGATGTACAGGCGTGAGCAAAGTGTGCAGACCACGGCATCGCGTGGCCGAATGCATCAACGTGCCATCTAGCGACGCGACACCTGCTGCGGTGCGCATGCGCGTCCCGTCGTATCAGTTGGCCTCTCATGCCGCTCTGTCTGACGCGGTTACGGCGCTCGTAGCCAAAACGACAACTGTGTGTCGCTTTCTTTGCTCCATAGAATCTGTACCATTCATTTACGTAGCGGCTGCGACGTGGCCGGTTCAAGTGCCGTGCTTGCGTCGTTTTCGACACCGGTTGATTAGCCGAAGTAAGCATAGCTAGTATCGCATAACCTGATGAAGCCAAGCACACAAAATAGAGTACTTCGACAGGCTTCGATGTCACACGCATTAATCACTAACAATTTAATTAGTGTTAGCGCTAATTACATCTAATTTAGCTTAATGAGGCTCGACTAGGTCAGGAGTAATTAGTATATTCCTGAGCTCGCATTCTCTGAGCTCATGAGAATTCGACTTCAATTACTTTATTTGGGTTTAATGAGATATTGCTTAATTAGACGTAATTACGATCCGATTAGTTTGATTATACCATGATCAACCACACATAATCAGATTTATCTATACTTACCTCGACCTTGCCTAATTAGCTTAGTTATGCATAATTAGTGTAATTTTCTCACGTGAAACTTCAGTATATAGGGTGTGTTTCGTTGAATCTCAGGCTAATTAATCGGGCATAATTAGTATTCAGCTTAACTAACACTAATTAGACGTAAATGAGCTTTATTAGTTTGGAGTCGATAAGGAGTAATTAGTATCTTCCTGGGCTTGGCTTATCTGGGCTCATGAGAAAGTCGATTTTTAAATAATTGGCCGCGGTTAGGTTTGCCTTATTTAGGCTAATTTCGCTCGGCTAAATTAAGAGATAGCATGATCAACTATGCTTAATTAGATTTGGCTATACTTCACCTCGACTCATCTGGGCTCATCTAAGCTTAACTTCGTGTAGCATGAAAACAGCAAGCTGGACTAGGCTTAATTAAATCTACTAACGCCTGACTTCATTAGGTGATACCGTGCTCAACTACGTTTGATTAGTTTCGGCTATGCTTACTTTGACTTAACTAGGCTCATTTAGTTTAACTTGGCTTAACGCGACAAAGGCTAGCTGGGCTGAAAAAACTTGATTTTGTGTGCTTGGCTTCAGGTTATGTGATGCTAGCTATGCTTAGTTCGGCTAATCAACTGGTGTAAAAAACGACACGAGCCCGGCACTTGAGCCGGCCCCGTCGCAACCGCTACGTAAAGGAACGGCACAGATTCTGTGGAGCAAACAAAGCGACACCCAGTTGGCGTTCTGGCTACGAGCGCCGTAACCGCGTCAGACAGAGCGACATGAGAGGCCACCCGATACGACGGGACGTGCATGCGCACCGCAGCAGGCGTCACGTCGCTAGATGGCGCATCGATGCATTCGGCCACGCGATCCTGTGGTCTGCACACTTTTGCTTACACCTGTACACCTTAATGCAGTTGCACAAAGCACAATCGCACAAAGTTGACTTCAGTGCCCTCGATGATTCCGTGCAAAGAATGCCAGCACTATCAAAAACACAGCAAGATATTTTGTGGAGCATAGTGGTTTCCCCACAACATGAACCATGTGATGCAGTTAGTTTCTTCGCGACATGAAAGAAAATATGGGCAACTCAGGCAATTCTGATAATTTATGCAAGGTTCATTCGACCGGAGTACCATATGTCCAGGTGAAAATAGTGCCAGCAATTGTGCATGCATTTATTGTGGCTTAATTTTTATTTTTTTATTCAGTTTATTGAAAGTTATATTTCGCTCAAAAGCATTCATTTGTTTTTCCAACTGTAGGAACAAGCCTTGTCTACCCCATACCTGGTTTAGAAGGAAGGATTGGTGCTGCATTGTGACAGGCAGCTTGTTTTTCAAGTTTCATCACTACTTTCGGAAATAGCTTCCCTGTCGATGTTCCATTTGGAATACCCACTAAAAGCACTCATAACCTTGTTTGTAGAACTTGTGCACTTGGACTTATCACACACAATGTTATGTTTCAAAGCTCTTGACCATGTCAATTTTTTTTTCTTTTAAAGAGGAATTCATATTTTGTCAGAAAGCTGTATCTTTTTAACTGAGAAGTCATGCACCTTTGCATGCACGTCGAGTATTTTGTGCCTTGCTTGACAATCGCCCCGTGGCAAAACACAAAAATTCTAAAAAACTGGCATTGCTGCGGTTCCTTAGGCAAATCTGACTAAAAGGTGCGTTGCAACATTTCACTGATTATGTTGGTGTGTTGCTATAGGACAGGGCATTGTGACGACTGTATAGTATTGTTACAGACTATCTTTTCTTTCATTCCTCCTCACTCTCCTTGCTCTTCGACCAAGTGTAGCTATTCGAGGGATTTCCTGGGGTTAACCTTAGTCTTTCCTTTAATTACAAACCATAGAAACCTGGAACTTACTATTTTTTTTCATATTCAGGTTGACCTCGGTGATGGCATCTTAGCTGATAAAGGGCCACTATCAAGGCTACGACCGTGTGCTAAGGACTCAGGGCCAAGATTGGCATGAGGCCTCCTCAAAGTACTATAGGCTCCCCAAGCATCGCACAGAGGCGCTGAGACTCTTGACAGGGAGCACCATCTCCGACACAAACATGGAAACTGGGAATATACATAGCTCGCTTTCCCTTCTCTCCACCGCGCTGCCGCTCACTTCCATGCACGTGCAGAGCTCTCATGGTGCGCTTACAGCACCTCGCAATGTACCGCTGGAAAAAAAGGTTTCCCAGCTGGACAGGCACTTTCAAAAAGTGAACATTATCGAGGGAAAAAAAGCTTGCTAATCACGTCTACGATGTGGAGCAGACGATAGACGACAACAACAGCAGAGTTAACGCGAAATGCATTTCCCAAATCCGCGTTTCACAGTATACGAGTTAGTCTCATTCTGCCATATGTTAAAAATATGCAATGGTCTCTATGCACTGCCAAATGAAGCAGCGCACTCTATCGATGTTATGCGCTATCGACAATGAAAAGCATATGATTGTTGTTTTGATGTGCCATGCTGGCAGTAGAAACCACCTACTGTCGTGAACGAACGCTTGCAGCATGCGGCAAAAAAAAAAAAAAACTAAGATGTGACGGACATGATACTCTATACATGTTGCCGTTCATCTTGATTTGTATTTTTTTTTTCTGGCCTGCTTCTGCATCTGTGCCTCTCATTTGTATTTTGCCTGCTATTCTGGTTAAGCAAGCAAAGGCACAATTACGTATTGACTTGTTCTAATGAAGTATGGATAAGCTCTGAATGATGGTATTTTGCTAGTCATGTGAGTAGGTACCTTCTGCGAACATTTTTTTTTTATTTTTGTATATTTTCCAGTACCACCAAAAACTAGATATCTGCCTGTCTGGTAGAACGATATTAGATGCACATCATAAATTCATTCTCTATCTTAACTGACCCTCTCATAACAAACAGAAACCTGACACATATTTCCCTTGCCTTCGCAGGACTATATACTACCTCGACGAGACTTGGGTGAATGCTGGGCACACCAAGGAAAAGGTGTGGGAGGACACCACTGTGTCATCACGTGAGGACGCCTTCGCAAGGATCTCACAACTAAGCTTCATGCACCGAGCGGCAAAGGTGGTCGGCTCATCATCCTCCATGCTGGAAGCGAAAACGGCTTCGTGGATGGCGCATTTCTCGTTTTCTGGGCAAAAAAGAGTGCTATGACAGACTACCAGATAAATGGATGGCCCACGCATTGAGAGGTGGTTGAAAGAACAACTTTTACCAAACATTCAACCACGGAGTGTTATTGTCATGGGACAATGCTTCATACCATGTGTCAGCTCGAAAAGTTGCCCTCGATGTCGTCACGCAAGGCCGAGATTCAGTCTTGGTTGACTCAAAAAAACATCCTGTGGTCTAATGACCAGTTGAAGCCCGAGCTCCTTCAGCTGGTTAACCAAAACAAGCACCATTTCTCTGGATACCGGACTGACGCCCTGGCCAAGGTTGCTGGTCATGACATGGTTCAGCTTCCTCCTTACCACTGTGAATTCAACCCTATGAAATGGTATGAAGCTTGGTCAAGGGGTCTATTGCTGCCAACAATACGTCATTCACTCTCGCTGGAGTCGAAGAACTTCCGGACCAAGCCATCGCCCTTGTGACTCGAGAAAACGGGGCGCGCGACTGCGCTCATGTGGTGCGTCTTGAAGAGGAGGCCTGGGAAGCGGGATCGTACAATCGAAACCACGCTCGACAGCATCATAATTTTTCTGGGATCTGATTCCAGCAGCTGCAGTGACAGTAGTGTCAGGCGAATTGAGAGGTGTAGAGGAACTCTGATGAACCCGGTGTGTGCTGGCTCATGGAGCAATTGTACTGTGGCTAAAACCTTTATTCGGATCAATAAACAGAACAGACCCATGCCAACCAGGCAAAACAAGACTTGTGGTTGGCTGTTCCGACCATTGGAATGGAAGATGGGTCCCTGATTGATGAAGATCATAAAATCAAGTTATTTGTGTTTGGGACTATCCGTGCTTGTGTAGTTCATTGTTTTGGTGTACCTTACCGTCTCATGCGCAATTCATGAGATATCTAAACCTAAATTCACAGTACTTCGTTATTGCAGTTTTACGATAGAAGGCAGTTAGGCAGGCAAGTCATGTTTGTGACTAATAGAAACACTTTCACAATTAGTGCATCAAGGTTGGAATGGCAAAACAAAGAAACATTTTTCAAGAAGTGTTATTACTTAGGTCTGAACATTATTCCATGCAGGTCTACCTTGGAAGCAGCGTGTTCCTAAAACAAGAGCAGTGGGCATGGCTGCTGTCGCGGCCCAAGGACTCCTTGTTCTGCAAGGAGGCCACAAAGCTCCGGTGGGGTGTCCCTGACCTTGGTAACAGGAGCCTCACAGGAGCACCTTGTCAGCGCTTTACGCGCCAGGAAGAGACGCGGGGCCCACCGAGCAGGGCTCTGACACCACGAAAGCTGCAGGCTGAGGCTAGTGCGTATTCTCGCGTAGGGTATTTTGCTGTGTAGAGATCTTAGCTTACACATGAACTAATCCAGTAGCTATTTGAAAGGTAAATAATGTTTTTCCATCAATCTGCAGATGACTTTGAAGAATACGTCATACTAAAGCCAGCCAACGTGCCCGCACCCGACCGGCTCAGAAAAATGAACCGATTTATAGCCATTTGGCATTGCATCTGAGCGGCTTTCAGCCGAAACTGTGGTTACAATTTAGGGCGTAATTTTTGTTTTATACATGCAATTTTATTTGGGTACTGTTGCCATATTCTTACTAGGTTTTTCATTTGGGTCAAACGTTCGCAGCGTGGCTTCAATTCATGGCGTGTTCCGCAGTGCTGTTCGGCCCTTCTTACGTTCTTTGCATGCTTTTTTGTTTGTTTCAAATGGTAACACCTACACACATCCCAATTCATCTAAACAAATGGGTCGACGACATTATGGCCGCACCTCACAAGTGGCCACATTGTGTGCTACTTGATAAAAACTAAAGCTTGTGATTTAAAACAGGCCGAAGTATACAAGAGCCTAAACTCTTAAAATTATGTGCAGCATTGATGGGTGGGGCAGATACTCTGCCACAAGATGAGTAAGGAAATTGTTTGCCTTAAGGCAGAAGTTCAGCCATCTCAGGCCATAAACAAAAAGCCATGGATAGCTTGGGCCTGTGTCAAAAACATGGGACAGGTCCTCACTGCAGGTTGCAAATGCATGGCAGGCAAGGCAAATGTGTGCAGCCACATTGGTGCAGTTTTGTGGAAAACAGACATTGCTGTGAAAGGTGGCCTCACAGGGCACACATGCACAAATATAGCAACCGCGTGGAACAGGGGGGACCAAAAAGAAACGTGGAGCCAGCTCTCGTTAATGATGTAGGCTTCAAACTAGAGTGCACTTCCGAGCAGCAAGACAGCACGAAAATGCCAAAGCCGACCAAAAAGATAAAACACTTTGGCAGTAGGAGAAGCTCTTCTCAACCACATCAAGAAGTCTCCTTTCCGGGACCTGTTTGACATCAGATGTGGGCACCCTCTGCGGTAGATTCTGTTGAGCTTCCTTATGTGTATCATAAATTGACGATTTGCTTCGGTTGGTACAGAGCATTGCAAACGGATGCCTGTGAACTTGGTAATGAAATATTCTGCTCATTATGAAAAAAATTTGTATGTTCAGGCATTACAGATACAGAACAACATGCAGGTACCCTTTTAGAAGCAACAATACGTGCTACCAGGAAAAAGATGGAAAAGGAAGGCCGATATAAAAGATCGGCCTCAACCTCTACAGTCTGCGCATGTACCAGACAAGGTAGAACACAAAAGGCATGGT
The DNA here is from genome assembly GCA_030522465.1 of Rhipicephalus appendiculatus. Lineage (NCBI taxonomy): Eukaryota > Metazoa > Arthropoda > Arachnida > Ixodida > Ixodidae > Rhipicephalus > Rhipicephalus appendiculatus. The sequence goes on along the minus strand of JALIZH010013884.1, from coordinate 46,303 downwards.
GCATGTGTGAAGAGTGATGCGAGCGAAATTGAAGTTTATCATGTATTTTTTTCTTTTTAAAAAAAAAGCTCTGTGATCTAGTAATACTAAAACCAAAGTTGCATCAAATGCCATCCATGCAGTTCTAGAACCAATGCACATGTCAGTTTGCTTTTTTCACTTTTGTTCTCATAAGGCATGCCTTTTGTGTTTGCTATATCATACTAAGAGACTGGCCGCACAGCAATTCCTAAGATTTCAATGGTGGAAGAAAATTTGCACATTGGCACATTGCTGTGGACATTAACTACAATTCAGGCTGAAAAACTTGAAAATGGTGGGCTGCAAATGTAGTCACAGTCTTTGTGTGCCTTTGTCAATTCCTGCACAATTGAAATGGACACCTTTCTTCATAGTCATGGCAGGGCTTTTTCACAACTTTACATATATCTGTGCACACCAATCTTTAAAGGGATATTTTTTTTTGCAAATACTGCAACACTAAATGTGCTCCTTTCTGTTTCAGCTGCTGGGGTGCCTACTACGTGAGGCCGTCAGGCGGGCAGTCAACGACCTAGAAGCAAGCCAGGATGATGAAGTATGGCAGCCCTAGGTGGAAAAGGAGCACAAAGAGCTTCGATTCCAGTATGATGACCAGTCCAAAGTGCTGGCACAGCACTGGAACAATGCAACAGATGTCCCCGATCTTTGTGTGAAACAGGCTTCTCCGTGCAGTAGCAAGGAGATATGGGCAGGAGGGGGGAGGTCTGCTTATGCTACCGTGCAACATCACAGTGTGAGCGCAGTGACACCCAGGGTCACAAGCAGACAGTGCTGACAGATATCCTCCCCTGTCAATCACTGCGTAGGCAAGCACCAGGGCTTCGACTGAGACTGTTGATGCGCAAGTAAAACAGCGCTCTGTCCATGCTCCTGCACTTTCTGGTGGTGTGTGGATGTTAGTTAGTTAGTTAGTTTGGTTTTTTATGGCGCAAAAGCAACTGAGGCTATGCTGCGCCAGACACAAGACGTTAAGGAAAGGACACTGAAATGATGAACTTTTAAAGCTTATTTAACAAATTACATTCTTTCAGAAAGCTTAGCATGTCAGGCAGGGGTACTATAGGGTCATCTCCTAGAAACAAAGCTGGGTGTAAAGGTACGTGTTGTTTGTATAGTTTGCTGAAATGTTTTTGTCTCTGTGTTTCAATGTTGGGACATGTGATTAGGATGTGCATAACTGTTAGCGGTTCTTGGCATTTTTCACACGTTGGTTGTTCTTCCTTTGCGAGTAAAAAGTTGTGTGTCAAGTGGGTGTGCCCAATGCGCAGTCGACATAACACAACTTCGATAAACCGTTCTTGGTGACGGCAGTTCTTCCATTCACCCAGTATCGGCTTCACCAGATGGAGCTTATTGCTCGTGCACAAGTCCCAGTGTTGTTGCCATTTTGCTAACAGCGCTAGACGGATTGTTCTCTGGCTGTCTCTTAAGGGAACTTTTATTTTTGTAAGTGTTTTGTGAACTGCTAAAGAGGCGCACTCATCTGCTTTTTCGTTGCCAGGTATCCCAACATGACTTGGGACCCAGCAGAAACGTATAGAAGTTACCCCGCTATTTAAAAGTACCATGTTTAAAATGTCACCAACTAATGGCTCGCACTCGGATTCGATGTGTAGAGCTTTAAGTGCACTTAAGGAATCTGTATATACGATTGCTTTCTCGTGTTTGCTATCGATGATTTTTCTAACAGCTTCATATAAAGCGTAAACTTCTGCTGTAAAAATAGAGATAAAATGAGGTACTCTCACACTAACTGCGCTTTCCCCTGTCACGATTCCTATACCCACATGGTTTTTTGTTTTCGATCCATCTGTGTAAAATTCAGTGTAATCTCGATATTTGTCATGAAGTTCACGGAATTCCTGAATTAAATGTTCTGGTGGGGTGGATTTTTTGTTTAGATGGCTTAAAGATATATCGCAAAGTTGCGCCAGATCCAGCCATGGCGGTAGTCTCGGTGGTTTTATGGCGACATCAAGTGCTTCTTCAGATATGACATACGTCCGGCAGTATTCCTCGAAACGCAAGACAAGCGGCTTGATTAAGTTCGGTTTGTTAAGGTAGTGTAAGCGTGAACTACACTTTGTGACAATGTCGTAGCAGATGTGTTGTGGTGATGACCTTATTCTCAAGACGTATGACAGAGTTATTAATGCTCTTCGGTGACTCAAGGGAGGTTCGTTACATTCCACATATAAGCTCTCCACTGGCGATGTTCTGTAAGCACCACTGGATAGACGTAGGCCGAGATTGTGCACAGGGTCAAGACGCCGAATGTAAGACTCCCGTGCAGAGCCGTAGACGACACATCCATAATCTAAAATACTGCGCACGATGGAACGGTAGATGCGCAGCAGGCAGAGTCGATCGGAACCCCAGTGCTTATGGGATAACATCTTCAAAAGGTTTAGTGCTCTATTTGCCTTAACTTTTACTGCGTTTATGTGGGAAAGGAAGTTGAGTTTTTGGTCGAATGTAACTCCTAAGAATTTGTATTCTTGTTTTACTGGCATTTCAATGTTGTTTAGTTTAAGAGCAGGGTCAGGGTACAGTCCACGTTTTTGTGTAAAGTGAACGGCGGTAGTTTTTTGTGCCGAAAAAACGAAAACCATTTTGGTCAGCCCATTTCGTAAGCTTATTGATTGTTATTTGCAGTTGCCTTTCACAGGATGATAGGCTGGAGGCCCGAGAGGCGATCTGAAGATCGTCAACATAAATGGAGTGCATGACTGTGGGAGGTATGACGTTGTTGATGGAGTTCATTTTGACTATGAAGAGTGTTGTGCTCAAAATGCAACCTTGCGGTACACCGTTTTCTTGGACAAATCTTCGTGAAAGCACTGTGCCAAGACGTACTTGAAATGTTCTGTTCGATAAGAAATCGTATAAACAGTTCAGAATTCTTCCGCGAATCCCCAAGTCAGAAAGGTCTCTAAGAATTCCATGTCGCCAGGTTGTATCATATGCTTTCTCTAAGTCAAAGAAGACCGCGAGACAGTGCTGCTTGTGTAGAAATGCTCCTCGTATTTCTTGTTCCAGTCTAACGAGATGGTCGGTGGTGGAACAGCCCTTTTTGTATCCGCACTGGTGTATGTCTATTAGGTGCTCTGATTCGAGAATGAAAGTGAGTCTAATGTTTACAATGCTTTCGTATGTTTTTGCGAGACAACTTGTTAACGCTATGGGCCTATAGCTGCTCGGGGATGTTGGAGATTTACCAGGCTTTAGAAACGGTATGACTATTGCGTTTTTCCAACATTCTGGCATCGTGCCAGTTTCCCATATTTTGTTAAAAAATCGGAGCAGTACCTCCGTCGATGCTTGGGATAGATGGGCCAGCATTGTGTAGTGTACACGGTCAGGACCTGTTGCCGTTTTTTACCGGCCGAGAGTACTCTGTTTAATTCGTGAAGTGTGAGTGGCTGGTTATAATATTCATTTGAAGCACTCGTAGTGGGCAGGCTCTGTTTTTCAGCGGATTCTTTGTATTTAAGGAAAGCGTTTGTGTAATTCGCTGATGATGATACATTATAGAAATGTTCGCCTAATAGGTTGGCCTGGTCTTCCAGTGTTGTTTGTGTGCCTGGGTTTGTAAACAGTGGTATTGCGTATGATAAGTACTCTCCTCTAAACTTCCTCACTTGATCCCAGATATGTTTGGATGTCGCAGAACTATTAATGGATGATATATATTTTTGCCATGAGCTCTTTTCCGCTTGCCTTCGAATGAATCGCGCTTTGGCTTTTGCCTGCTTAAAGCTTACTAGGTTGCTATATGTAGGGTACCTTCGTAAGATTCCCCAGGCCTTGTTTTGCTGTTTTTTAGCTTCGGTGCATTCTGTGGTCCACCAAGGATTTAATTTTTTACGCACAACACCGGACGATTGCGGTATCGCTTTTTCTGCTGCTGAAATTATAACCTGCGTTAACATATCGTTAAGCTCCTCAACGGTAAGTTCCGGTGAGAACACGGCTTCAAGCTTTGCGTTCTCCGTAAAAAGTGGCCAGTTCGCGAGTTGCAATTTCCATCGGCGTGGTTTCGTCGCAAATGTTTCGTAGGACGGTATGAGTTTGATCATGGCGGGCTGATGGTCACTGCCATATGATGTGTCGAGGACTTCCCATTTAAGGTCGCTAAAAAGACTTGGTGAACATAAAGCGAGATCTAAACAGCTAAAAGTGCGTGAGGTTGGCGAAAAATACGTAAAAGCCCCCGAGTTTAAAAGGCAGATATCATTTGATAAAACAAAATCTTCAACTGTCTGTCCTCTTCGATCAGTTTTGTCGCTACCCCAAAGAGTAGAGTGGGCATTAAAATCTCCAACTAAAATAAATGGGCTTGGTAATTGTTCTGCTAGATCTTCTAGTTGTTTAGCAGTAATTTGCGTGTGGGGTGGAATATAAAGTGAACAGATGGTGATCGTTTTATGAGATAAAATGGTGATGGCTACGGCCTCGAGAGGTGTGTTGAGCTTTAATTCACGAGTAGGAGTGCCGCCCTGTACGGCAATAGCTACTCCTCCCGAGAGGCGGCTACAGCATTCACGGTCCTTTCGGGCAACTGTAAACCCCTTGAGGACTTGTTTATGTTTTGCTCCTAGGTTAGTTTCTTGAAGACAGAATGCTATTGGTGATACCTTGTTTATGATGTCCTTTATGTCACCTAAATTATTTAGTAGTCCTCTGCAATTCCAGTGTACGATAAAAGCCATTGTAAGGTAAAAGTGAGCAAATTACAGACGTAAAATATTTCGTTATTTAAAAATGGTAGGTGACATGCTAAATAATTAAACTTGATACAAGAACGATAACCAATTTAGGTTATCGTTTTTTGCTAAACAAAGTGACAGGGATCTTGTCTTTTTTGGCGCGCTCCAGAGAGCGCTTGTCCTTCGGTGTTGTTGACACCGAGGTTTTCGTGTCGACCTCCATTGCCTTCTCGGAGGCGCTGGAGGATCGAGAGCGTGGCACAGAGACCTGGGTCTCTGGCCTTTGCTTCTCCTTCGGTGTTGTTGACACCGAGGTTTTCGCTCGCCCTCCATTGCCTTCTCGGAGGCGCTGGAGGATCGAGAGCGTGGCACAGAGACCTGGGTCTCTGGCCTTGGCGTTCTGTTGATTTTAGGGCGCAGCGGGACCGGAGTCTGCTGGCCCTTTGAGGTGGACGGAGTAGCAGAAGCTGCTACCGTCAAGGGGGGCGGGAGAAGTCACTACCGGACCACTGTGTGTGGAACCGGAGGACGTCTGAGGCCTCTGTGACGCTGCCCCCGCCTGCGTCACATCGGCATAGCTTCGCCTAGGAAGGTGAGATAGTCGCTTTCGTGCTTCGAAGAATGAAATTTTTTCTTTTACAGTCAGGGCTATGATTTCCTTTTCTTTTTTCCAGCATGGACAGGAGCGTGAATATGCTGGATGTTCTCCGTTGCAGTTTACACAGTGTGGTGTAGATGTGCAATTTTCACCGGAATGGTCGTTGGCACTGCATTTTGCGCACGTTTCTTTGCCTCTGCATGAGTGTGAGGCGTGTCCAAATCTCTGGCACTTGAAGCATCGTCTGGGGTTGGGTATGTATGGTCTTACATTTACTTTGATGTAGCCTGCGTCGAGTGATGTAGGCATTTCACTTGTTCCGAATGTGAGGATTATGTGTTTCGTGGGAATTTCTTGATCATTTCGGCGGATTGTTATTCTCTGTACTTTCGTTACGTTTTGTTCTTGAAAACCTTCCAGTAGTTCCTCATCACTCAGTCCAAGAAAATCTTCCTCGGATATTACTCCTCTGCTTGTGTTAAGCGACCTGTGTGCTGAAGTAGTTATGTTTGTGTCACCAATGGTGGTAAGTTCTTGCAGCTTTTGCACTTGATCCTTGTCTTTTAGCTCTAGGAGGAGATCCCCGCTAGACATTTTCGAGGCTTTGTAGTTTGGACCGATTTTATCTTTCAGGCACCTGGCCACTAGAAATGGAGACAGTTTTCTCATGGGAGTCGTTTCACTATGCATGACGTGGTATTTGGGGAAACTTGGTACATTGATTTGTAATGTGAATTCGAAAGTTGCTTCGGTGCGGTTCCTCTTCTGAGGCCGATCAAAAACAAAGGACGCTTGGGATGCCATAGGAAAGAATATTTATGTTCGGCAACAGCGCCGACCGCCCACCAGGGAGCCCTACAAGGGGGGCGCGACAAACTTTGTAGAAAGTATGCACGACGCCAGTCGTACGCCGCCACTATAACCCAATATGGTTTCTCCAAGGTTGGATTGCCACACAAGGTTAACCCTTGCCGCCATGAAAATAGGAAGTAAACGGAAGAGAGGAGAAGACAGAAAAGATTGAAAGAGAGAGAAAGACGAAGATGTGGAAGGAGAGAGACAGGAAAAGGCGACTGCCGATTTCCCCTGGGTGGGTCAGCCCAGGGGTGCCGTCTACGTGAAGCCGGGGCCAAAGGGGTGTGTTGCCTCTGCCGGGGGGGGCCTTAAAGGTCCAAACACCCGGCGTCAGCTCAACCCCCAGGATCCCCCTTTTCCCCGGACACGGCAATGCCACGCACGGCGAGGCGTGGGAGAGGTCGAAACCCCCCGTTAGCTCGGGTCCGTGGTGTCGCCACACACCAAACGCCTGCTTGCGCAGACGCCCCTGCGGGGGTGTGTGGATGTGACACAAGGTGACAAAGATTGCACATGCTGCCATGCCACTGCCCTCTCCTGCTGTTGAGCACAGCCCAGCTTCATAATGCGGCATAATGCTCTAGGTGAGCCCCCCAGTCAGAAGGTGAAGTGCTGCACAAGGGCAGCAATGCAGCTTACACTAGTGCTACCTCACCTAGCGGTAAAGGCCATGAAGAGGACCAGCAAGCTGCATTAGCAAAATCGTCACACGGTCATAATTGTACAGCTGGGAGAAATATTCCTGAGGGTAGCAGGTTCAGTACATATAAGGAGTTTAAGGCTAGCTATGAAGGATGGAAAAATGAACGGTGCCATCCCATGCGTATCGCAAAATCAGATAAAAACCCATTTTGTATTGAGAACGATGCAAACAAAGCACACTTCCCATATATTCGAGTTAAGTTTGTCTGTTACCACACAGGGCATGCAAATTCAAGAGGACAGAATATTCGGGCCACCCAGCACTTCAATGGCACTGGATGAAAACACTGAAGTTAAGCTCGTTCTGCGGTCTACTCCACGGCTGTATTTTGAAGCTATTATAATTGTAGTGGATGTAAACAACCAAAAAACAGGCCCCGAAATTTTCTGTGTAGTACACTAAGAATCGTATCCCCTTCTTTGTTATGTTGTTTATGTGTTGTATTGGCATATTGTATCAAGTTGTTTTAGCGTGTCACTAGTGATGTATTACATTAGATTGTCTGGCGATATCATCGTTTGTAAAAGTGAGTTAATAAATGTATACGTGTTTGGTTTGCACGACGGCGTGGACTGTCTCCGGGTATTCCGAGAGCAGCGATCTCTTTTTGAGACCCTACAAGGGCTAGTGTAGGATCAACTATGAATGCATCCAGTGTTTTCGTGGGTGGACGCAGCAAGCTGGTCTGTGAGCATGTTTCCTTTGATCTCACACCCAGCACACTACAAAATGCTTTTTGAGTGTGTAAATCGTGCATAAAAGTGAGTAGAGCAACACAAGGACAGCATTTCTGTGTTTTTTTCAGAGTTTTCAGAGCTTTTACCACACTTAGGGAATCAGTGTATATTACTGCCTTTTGTAGTTTTAATTGTTTAATGTGTTTAACAGCTGCAAGTATTGCATAAGCTTCTGCTGTGAATATGCTTGTATTAGCATGCAGAACGCCGGCATCTGAAAAGGATGGACCGACCGCTGCGTACGACACGAAATGCGAGACTCTGAGGCATCTGTAAATAATTCAGGAGAAGTGTTCTTATGCTGCAGTTCGAGGAGGTATGTATGAATATGTTCAATAGGTCTGTGTTTTGTAACTTCCTCAAAGGATACATCGCATTCTATGAGCTGCCACTGCCACGGCGAGAGGTATGCAGCGGGAGCCATTCAAAGGGTGTTCAAGTGGCACACCAGTTTCGTCAGCAAGGCCCCTCACACGAAGTGAGTAGGGCTGTCTCAACGAAGGACGGTTATCAAATAGGGCAGAACTGGACATATCATTGACAGTAGAGTGTGAGAGGTGTTTGTTGTTTGCGTTCACCTTGAGAAAATATACAAAGGATAAGTAGGATCTCCGCAAGTGGAGTAACCACTGGTTCGATTCAACATAGAGGTTTTCTATGGGGCTTGTGCAAAAGGCACCCGTAGAGAGGCAAACTGTTCTAGATGGTCTAGGACTTCAGCACCCAGAGACTGGGCAGACTCTCCCCACACCCCCTCGGCTCCTTCACTCTCTGCAAGACATAGATTGTGTTTGCACCTTCACAACCGTGAGGCTGTCACCAGAGGCCATGAACTTAATATTCCAGTGTTGAAGTGTTGAGTATGAAAATGGTTCTGCCGACTTTTTTTGTTCAATAGTAGTGTCATTGTACTTGAGGGACTCCAGCTACGATCTCGTGTTTTGACTGTGCGTGTACGGTGGAGGTGGGACTTGGGGCAAAACCCCTCCTGGATGTTTGAAAGAACTGTTCAGCATTAACACGACCCTGGACAGTGGTGCGCAATGAATGGGAAGATGCCCCGACACTCCAAGAGAGAAGCCGACGTGTGAACAAGAAATGTCCCTTCGCAGGGGTGAAAAATGCAACGCCGCCCGACGAGGACAGTGATTACGTACTCGACAACCATGAAGACGACCCGCCCGCCCAAGCGTTGTTCCCGCCCCGGAATGAGGCTGACATGGGGATACGTAACCTCCGGACGGCCGACATGCTCACCTACTGCCTGGCCACCAACCGCGCCAAAGCCAGAGAGGTCATTCAGCTATACAGAGGCTTCGACTACATCCTGACGAGCAATCTGCTAGTTGCCATCTTCTGTTTCGGAGAGTTGTCGTGGGACGGGCTGACAGACGCCGGTGTGTTCTCAGGAGACTCTGAACACTACCGTACCACCTGGAAGGCACTGTCAGACACCGCCAAGAAGACCAAAAACGCACTGAGCGATGACGACCGTGTCAGCTTCCACGAGTGCGCTGCTCTGTTTGGAGCAATGTGTCCACCGGTACCTGGCTGGGACCCCATTTTCGAGATAGTAGAGTTGGCTTCAGGAGGTCCCTGTTGGGGGCGATCCTCGGGCGAATCCACGGCTTAGTGCGGTATCGTGAGGGCAAGCGCTGTGACGCTCACACTTTCGAGGAGTGGTTGGCTTCGTGCGATTGGGAGCAGTTGGGATCGTCCTCGATAGGCCGAGCGGAATATGAAGTAGAAGTTGAGGACGAGCAGCGCAAAGGGCACTTCAAGGCGAGGAAGAATCCCGTGCTCGATGTGGTCCTGTTTGAGGAGCTGGTTGAGCGCATGCAGACCCATGACACACAAGAGAACAAAGCACTAATCAAAAGCGAAGTTCAGAAAGATTTGCCTTGCTGTATCCGCCACTATGCTTGTCGTGCTAATGTGCGTAATTAAGGAAATGATAGCGACAATTAGATGGAATGCCATAATCAAAAGTTAAAGAATTATCTAACATGCGACATGCACCTAGCGGAAACAGTGAAAGCTTGAACATATTATGTAACCCATGACACACTCGAAGTCAGCCATGCACACTATGAAGACACGAAAATTTGCATTGACACCAGCAAGGTTGATAAGTTTTGCGTGAAAGTTTTGCAAAATGCCACAGATATGCTAGGAGACTGGTGAGTTTGGGAATCCAGGGAAATGTTTACTCTCTGATGGCAAATGCAGCCTTTCCACTGGCAGTAAGCTATATGAAGTTGGCAATGATATGAGGCCATGCACATGCACATTTAACATTAAGTAAAAGCTGCTTTGCATGCATATTGTTGCAGCTAGATCAGAACATAATATGAAACTTCCTGATGAAAGTTGAGTGTCAAAGCACTGGCTCAAATCTGATTTTCGTGTACACTGATCCTACAGTGTCACCAGACAAACTGAGCATTTTAACAAGCATGCCAAAAAAGGCCCAGCCATAGCTTGATACCACAGAGGCCAGATATAAATATGCATATGCACATCTGTTAGAACTTTCAAAGGAAGCTGCTTATGTACACGCACAGTGTAGCACAAGTGAACTTCATGAAAAACTGAGCAAGTGTGAAGGATTTCTTCCAAAATCTTCTGACTTATCCTAGAAATATGAAATATTCACCACTAGCTAAAATGGCCCAGAGTACTGAACAAGCAAATGGGGAACAAAAACACGCCGAGAGTTAACAGAAACTAAGCAATTTACAAAGTGTAGACTTAACGATTACATAATGGCCGAGTTTGTAGATGATAACCATACAAAGAATGGCTCCACTGAAGATAAATAAGAACTGAAACAGCAAGCTGGGCAAGTTAGATCAGAAGATCCAGAGGATGCAACTAAATTTACTATAGCCTCGCATGACACGAAGCTATGTCAGATTCTTGCAAACACATCAGATTCAAGCTACATGTCTAGTAATTTTGTGCTACAGCCAATGATGCTTAGCATACCTTAATTAAATCCACTCGCAGCTGACCACACAGGAGAGCTGCACATCATACAAAACAGGGAGAAAAAAAAAAAGACTATGGTTGGATGTTTCTGAAAACTCCAAACTTAAACAGCAAGCTTCTTCATCGTTTCTGGTTGGTAAAAAAGCGTGAGAAATAAGTGATCCCATTGCGGACACTATTGGTGGTTTGGATAATAGACCCTTTAGAAAATTCAGTCTGGCAACATGGGTCAGGAGCTCTGCCGCCATATCTTGTTCACTCGTGCGAGGCGGCGGTGGTACAGGCGGGGCGGCGGCGGCAGCAAGTAGTAGCAACGCACGTCGACAATGTCTCGCGAGAACCTCGAGTGGCTTGGGGACTTGTCGGTTATTCCCGACAGCTTTTCTCAAAGGAGTGCTGACGTCTACTGCGCCAGGCAGAGCGTCTGGCCCCTCGAGCCGCACGTCGCAGCGCAGCTACAAGCTGCATTGCGAATCTTACACGGATCCATGTTCAGTCCGTGTAGCCCGGTTGCCAAAGCGCGGATAGTGACCTTGTATTATTGTTTTTTTGCTTGTTTACTGACGCGGTTGTAAATATGTTACCCTGTGTCTAAGTAATGTGGCATCTCCTGTGCAGTACGGCGCTTTTTCGCATATATGTTTGGCTACTGTACGAGCAGCGCCGCTCACTGCACGTAACTATACGCGTAGTGTCCAATTAGCAATAGTATGAACATTGTGGCAGCAAAATGCGACAATTTATCGGTTCTTTAACTGATTTGGTGTGCTTATAAGGCCCTACGGTCACCACTTACGCAGGTTGTCAGCTATGCGCGTGGTAGTGGAAGCGCGCTGCTTGCACGCCCTTCATAGCTGTTACCTGCACCGGCAATGCTGACCGGTAACAGTGATAGTTGTAGCACGACATTGGATTGAGGAAGCGTCGCATCGTAAGCATTGGTTCGCTTGCAGGGCATTTAAAAAGTGGCAAGAGGCGCTGTGCATGCGGCACATCTGGCCAGTGTTTTAGAAAAGTGCACTTACTGTTCCGATGATGAAATGTTGATTGTTTACAAGCCCATCCGAACAGCGATTTGGTCGAACAATAAAACGGTCACTTCTGTCCAGCCGTACGTACGTACAGGCCCAGCTATCGAAAAGGTGACGAATAACCGCACAGCATATCAATCGGTACGAACGCAGTTATCAGCCATACCGCATACCCCATTACACTAGGTCCGATGTAAGCACGAGCTAGCACATGTTCGTGCGTCTGACGGTACGCTCTTGGCACATTTTAAAAGTAAACACTGACTATTTCAATACGCGAATAGGCTAACGCATGTACAGCCACCTATTTTTTAACCTGAACACGCGAGCATCGACCGCCGAGTCTGTAAGCGCATGTTCCGGGCGTCCTGGTGGCCGGTTCCCGGAACAGCCTAGCAGAAGACAGCTGCATAGGACTGTTCACCGCAGACATGCATGTATTCTCGTTCATTTCGTTGTTGTGCTCCGTTAAACGCCGCTTATCGATTGGGCGGTCGACGCTCACGCGTTCAGGTTAAAAAAGGGGCGGCTGTACCTTGTTTCCGTGTTCATCTCTGACCAGGGGTGTAGCCAGAAATTTTTTTTCGGGGGGGGGGGGGGGCACCGCCTTGATTTCTGGAGGGGCACCTCATTGAAATGGTCATTTTTCGCTCTGTATGCCATAGCGAAAAAAAATTTCGGGGGAGGTGGGGGGGGGGGGGGCACGTGCCCGGTGTGCCACCCCCTGGCTATGCCACTGTCTCTGACGCTCCGTTCGCTGCAGAAGGGAACACAGCAACACAACAGCATTGCCAAGGCTCGCCTACTGGTCAAATCCGTACACCGAAAACCACGCAAGAGGGATTGCAGCGAGTCAGAACTGCCTGCTGCGATTATCGCGTACTCGTATCAGCTGCGCGCATCGCCGTGGGTGAACAAAACATGGCGGAAAAACATGTTTTCGGTTTCATTCGATAGGTGGCGCTGAATTTTCTAAAGGGTCTATTGCAATTCACAATGAATAACTTCCTCTGAATTAAAGGACTTGCGAAGCACAGAATGGCTGAGATGCAATTAAAAATGCAATGCAATAGATTATTTCTCCTCAGCGTCCTGCTATGTGCAATTTTGAGATGTCATTCTTGGGGAGAGCTTGAAATTCAAGAAGACAAGATTATTGAAATCCTGCATATTCCCGGGCATTGGGTCACGGTGACGGACAATGAAGCCCCCGACAATGGTGTTGGTTTGTGTGATTCATTAGACCAGGACATTATGCCGAGTGTGGCAAGTCAAGTAATGAACATTAATGCATCTTGCTTCAAATGCGCTTACCGTTCACGCTAAACCAGTACGGCGCCAAGAGAGCACTTCTGACTATGGTGTTTTTGCCATTCTTTAAGCACTCACTATTGCATCTGGCATCGACCCATGCATCGTTGCTTTTGACAAGATGCACAGTCACTTAATATGTCTTGCATGTAATTGTGCATTTTCCTCTTACTACCATGACTGTGCCCAAGGTAAAACCAAAATCAAGTACGTAAAAGATAAACTTACAAAACTGGTTTTTGTGCAATGTGTGTTTAAAATTACTTGTCGGGATTTGAAAAAAGCACTTCAAAATGACAGACCAAAATTGACACAGTTGCAAGGGCATTCAGATTTATGCTTACTGTGCTAATGCACGTAGTTTAGTCAATGATACTCACAATCAGATGGAAAGCCATAATGAAAAGTTTAAAGAATCATCAACATGCAACATACACCTAATGGAAACAGTGAAAGCCTAAACACGGTATATAACCCATGACACTATCGCAGCCAGCCAAGCTAACTATGAAGAAATTAAAATTTTCATTGACACCATTAAGGTTGATAAGTTTTACATGAAAGTGCCAGCAAAACGCCCCAGATATGCTAGGAGACTGGCGAGTATGGTATGTAAAGAATATGGGTTGTATATGAAGAATCCAAGGAAATGTTTAGTGTTATGCCACGATGTTGCTTGTACTAGTTTCGGTTTCATTACCATGTTGCTGAGTGGCACCTCACTCGGAAACGATGATGTATGCGCCGCTAGGGGCGCTTAAGAGGTGTACTATAAAATAAAGTTAAATAAAGTTGTACAGAGTTTGTGACAAGCACTTGAGTCGGATGGTCATGTTTCTTTGGTGCTCCGTGACACGCTGTGCCCATGGCTGGCTGGCGTCCCCGCCGGCTGCGTCGGCCACCCGCTGCTGCGCTTCTTCTACGTTGGGGTCGCCTAGCCACGACACTACAATGTCGACGAGGAAAACGTAAGAATTTTCTTGCAACGTATTCTGTGCCTTCTTTTGACATTTTTCGCTTCATTTCACCTTTTCGTCTCCTCGTCTTTTGATTCCTTTGTACAGCATTGAGTCGCTCCGCTCTTGTTCTTTGTCTACGCAGAGCCGGCGGTTCTTTTTTCTTGGCTACTTGAATTGACTTTCTTCACTCGTTGGCATCGTCTTCTGCTCCTTTTCCTGGCTTTTTCTGCTCCCAGCTTTTTCTCAGATGGCGTCTGCTATTCCTACTCCGTTATTTCTTTCTACGCCTGGTGACCCTTTGATCGCATGGGCTGACTGGAAGTTGATTTTTCAGGCGTATGCGGACGCTGCCGGTGAGGATGCCAGCAGGCCCAAGCGGCGCCAAGCCCTTTTGCTCAACGCATTGGGCCACGCCAGGCTGAAACTCTACTACACATTCGAAGCCGCTAACGTGCCGGCAACGACAGCGTTGGCTGATATTTTCAAGGAGACTGCCACGTTGTTCGACTCTCACTTCAAGGACGACAGCTTCTGAGCGAGCCCGTCGCCAATGTTATTACTAGTCTCCGATCTCTTGCCGCGTCTTGCGAGTTCAGCGCGCTGGAGAGTGACATGATTCAGCATCAACTCTTCACCGGAATTGCCTCACAAAATGTCCGCTGCCGTCTCCCTTAAAAGGACGCTTCCATTTCTTTGACAGAAGCCCTCACCATCGCTCGCGAGGACGAGCTTGTTCGAACACACATGGAGCAGTTCACACCGCGTTCCGTTCAGAACATTTTCACCACTGGGCCTTGTAGCGGCTCCTCCACTTCACATGGTCCAAGACGCCGCCAAGTTGGCAAACCCGTGCCGCTGAATTCTTTTTTTGAAGGACAACAGTGAGCTTTTAGCTCATCTCGGCAGTCTCCTTCGCAGTTTTCAACACCTTATTCCTTTCACTGCGGTTCTGCTAGTCATTTAGCGAACTTTGCAGTGTCCAGCTCAGGAACGCACTTGTTTGGCGTGTGGAAAAATTGGCCATTTGCAGTCAGTATGCAACTCCCGTCCTTCAATTTTTCCCAACGCAGTCTCTTTGTCTGCTTCATCAAGTACTTGCCAGACCAATACGGTCACCGTTTTAAGCGTGGATGGTCTCCACTCTGCTCCTGAACCCTGCGTCGTGGCTTCTGTAGAGCATGTACCCTTGTCTTTCCTGGTCAATACCGGTGCTTCAGTATGCTTAATTAGTGCCGACGATTTCTACAGTCGTCATAAAACGGCAGCCACACACTGTGCATGCTCCTGCACTTGTTGTAGGTGTGTGGATGCACCACACGGTGACGAAGACTGCATGTGTTACCGTGCCACTGCCTACACAAGTGCTACCTCACCTTGTGGTAAAGGCCATGTAGAGGAGCAGCAAGCAGCATTAGAAAACTCGTCACACAGCCATATTTGTACAGCTGGGAGAACTCTTTCTGTAGGTAGCAGGTTTAGTACATATTAGGAGTTTAAGGCTAGCTATGAGGGATGGAAAAATTAAGCATATTGCAAAATCAGATAAAAACCAATGTTCGTATCAAAAAGATGTAAACGAAGCAAGCTTTCCCTGTATTCAAGTTAACTCTTTCCTTACCGTGCCACTAGGCATCGTTGACCGGTGACCGATGATTTCACACCACTATTTTTCAACAACTACAGTGGTCCTGGACTTGTAGCACCATCTAGACGATTGTACACACACTAGAATTGCTGTTCCTGCATGGTTCACATTTTTAGCGCATGGCAACAATTTTTAAAGGGCGTGCGACTTCAAAGCTTAAAGGGCACATGAGCCGCGCGATGGTGTCGACATCCGAAACAATGTGCACTCGGGAAAAGTGATTTCATTCGATGCCGATGCTTCGACGAGCTATCTTTTCGCCTTCTCGAGCAGCGATGAATCAGACCAAAGATGTGGCGACATCGCAGTTTAGCTCCAATAAAGAAATTTCATCAGATCAGCCGGGAACAGCAGCTGTTAGTCGTAAGTAAGTTTTGTTTTCCCTTTCCATTTCGTTTATCGTGTTCTAGAGCCAGCTGACTTGCTCTGTGTGTCCCACATATCATTATTATTTTTAGCGTGTCTACTTCATTTGGGCATGTGTTGCCTCCAGTACAAAGACGCATGGACTTTCGACCCCAGAGGGAGCTGGGCATCGACCTCGGCATGACACTCCGGAGTAGCTCACAGTGGCTGACATGAGCGCTGGATTTTTTCCGCCTCTTGTTCACGGCGGAGGTCATCCGCACAATCTGCCTCAACACCAATAAGTATGCGTGGGCCCACATACTTGAAAAGCCGACACACAGTAAGAAAGATGGATCACGGGAGGAGGTGATGCCAGAGGAGATGATGAAGCTCATCGGACTCCTGATGTACTTCTTGGGGATATTAGAACTTCTGCGTCTAAATTTCTACTGGAGTACGACTAAATTGCTTTCTGGACTTCTGCTTCCAAAATTCATAACATGGCGGCATTTCACCGCGCTTCTGGCCATGCTGCATGATTCTGATCCCGCAATGAATAACAGCGCTGCCGCACAGAGACTAGAGAAGTTGTCTTGGCTTCTCTAGCACATCAATGACTGCTCTTCGACATGTTTCCAGCCATATCATGAAATTTCAGTCAATGAAAGAATAGTTAAATCCAAAGCGCGCTCCGGCATTTGGCAGTACATGCGAGATAAAGTTGTGAAATGGGGATACAAATTGTGGGTTCTTGCAGATCCCAGGACTGGCTACACCATTCAAATCATGGTGTACACGGGGAAGCATGAAAAACCTAGCGCAAATGGGTTGGCCTTTGATGTGGCGCCAAAGCTTTGCAACAAGTACCTTGACCGTGGTTATATAATTTAAATGGACAATTTCTATACTTCCACATCTCTTCTTGTGCACCTGTTAGAACGCAAGACACGCGCGTGTAGCACCACTCAAAAAGATCGCCGCGAATTCCCATCAGAATTGAAAAGTGTCACTTGGGAGAGAAAAGCGAAGAGAGGGGACATACGCTGGCTACGATATAAGGGAGTTCTGTACCTTCAGTGGAAGGATTGGCGAGTTGTGCATATGGTAAGCACAGCACACACCGCTGACGCTCACGTGCCTGCTAAAAGACGGGAGAAGAAAAAAGGGAAGTGGGAACAAATCACAATCAGAAAGCCAAAACTCATTGACGAATACAATGCCGGCATGTTAGGAGTAGACAAGTCTGATCAGCTCATTGCTTCCTGTAACATAATGTTTTGAGAAAATGCGTCTGCTGGTGGAAGATGTTCTTCCACTGCATTGATATCCAGCTGTGAACAGCTACATTATTTTCCAAGAACACCGCAGGCAAAATACAAAAACACCCGAACTTTCTAGGCTTTCTCGCTTTGATCAGCTGGCTTTCTCAACAGAACTCATTGCACAGCTTCTTGAGATAGAGGACACCGCACCAGCTTCTATCCCTCCCACCCCAGTTCGACCACCCACAAGCCTGAGAGACTGGACATATGTCGCAACTGTAAAAAGTGCTACCAAGAAAACAAAACAACACAAGATGAATGTTTTCTGTCGCACATGCAGCGTACCTTTGCGTTTCACAGTCAGAAATTGTTTTGGTGACTGGCACACTAATCTGCCTGAATGAACAATTTATAGCTCCAGAAGTTCTTGAGCTAAAACTTTCGTTTTTTCAGACCTATTCCGCTATGCTGTTTTAAATAATTGGCATCTCTCGTAATTTTTACATAATTTTTTACTCGGAAGATATGTCTATCATTACGACATTTGTTGTTAACTTAGTTATTTGTGTGTCAGCTTTTGTTACATATTTAGATCAGCCATTTCTTTTGTTCAATGCAACTTTAAAACTCTGCATTTAGTACTTGCATTTTGGTACATAATATTTTGCAGCAAAAACTTTTTTCTTGAAAAAAAAAAATCTTGGACAGCACCAACCCAGAACTTCACTATTTCGCTATGCATCATGTAGTTTTTTTGTAACTCAAGGACAACTTTATCGATTTTCACAATTCCTCTAAATAATGTTGCCCAGTGATTATTGAACATTTTGTGTATTTTGAAATTTCTCAAAAAAAATGTTATGAAAAATTTTGATTATTCTTTTGCATAGGAACGTGCTTGGCCAAATAAGTTGTCTTATTGTTACAAAATAAACAACATAAGAAGGTATATTCATTTGGCTTTATTTTGATGTATTGCATGACACTGTAAACCTAGCAGCAATGGCACAGCAAATTCCTAGCTGAAACACGCAAAAACTTCCAAAGTACTCACGGTAAGGCAAGAGTTAAGTTAGTCTGTTTCTACTCAGCGCATGCAAATTCAAAAGGACAATATTTGGCCCAATCAGCACTTCAATGGCACAGGATGCAACGATGAATGAAGGTTGTGCTGCGACCTACTCCACAGCCATATTGTGGAGTTATAAATGTAGTGGACATACACAGCCATAAAAAAGGCCTCGAGATTTCTGTATGGTAAACTAAGAGTCGTGCACTAACTGCTTCATCAAATAAGCAACTTATGGACTCCATTTTGAAGCACGGAACTGTTCAAAGAACTCAGGGCAGTGCACATCATGGAGCCTTTCTGCTAAAAACTGTTTTAGGAAAACAGAGAATGGAAGGTCCATAGCGAAAAAATCTGAAAAGATGTCACATGTGTGTACTGCTTCAGTCACAGCATATGTCCCAATTACTACAATAATACCCTGAACTTATTGTTCCTTGATGGTACGTATATAGTTAATAAGGAAGGGTACATCTCGCATTCGATATTTTGTGAAGATGGAAACAGCCATGGAAAGCCTGTGTGTTATGCATTTGTTCAGCAGGAGATGTCAGAAATATTAAAGCCTTTCCTAGAGACATTCCTTTATTTCAATCCTGTTGTGAAGAAAAAGTGCAAAATTAAGGTAGTAGATAAAGATTTGGATGAAATTAATATAACTTATGCAGCTTCTGAGCGAATGCAGGAATCTTGTTGTATTCATGGCATGTTAAAATATTTACACACCAAGGTTATGCAGTATAATATAAACAGCCTTAGATAAAAAGTATGTAAAAGATATACTTACAAAACTGGTTTTTGCACAATGTGTGTTTAGCACAGACTTGTGGGATTTGGAAAAAGCACTTCAAAATGACAGACCAAAATTGACACAGTTGCAAGAGCATGCAGATTTATGCTTATTGTGCTAATGCACGTAGTTTAGTAAATGATTAGGACAATCAGATGGAAAGCCATAATCAAAAGTTAAAGAATTATCTAAAATGCGACATGCACCTAGAACAAACAGTGAAAGCCCTAACAGGATATGTAACCCATGACACTCTCGCAGTCAGCCATGCTAACTATGAAGAAATGAAAATTTTCATTGACGCCATTAAGGTTGATAAGTTTTGCATGAAAGTGTTAGCAAAATGCCCCGGATATGCTAGGAGACTGGTGAGTACGGTATGTAAAGAGTATGGGTCGTATATGAAGAATTCAGGGAATTCATATGTTTAGTCTCTGACGGCAAGTGCACCCTTTCCACTGGCAGTAAGCTATTTGAACTTGGTAATGATATGAGGCCATGGCATGTGCACATTTAACACGGAGTACAAGCTGCTTTGCAGGCATGTTCTTGCAGCTAGATCAGAACATAATATGAAACTTCCTGATGAAAGTTGAGTGTCAAAGCACTGGCTCAAATCTGATTTTGTCCAGACTGATCTGACAGTGTCACCAGACAAACTGAGCATTTTAACAAGCATGCCAATAAAGGCCCAGCCAAAGCTTGATGCCACAGAGGCCAGATATAAATATGCATATGCACATCTGTTAGAACTTTCAAAAGGAAGCTGCTTATGTACAGGCACAGTGTAGCACAAGTGAACTTCATGAAAAACTGAGCAAGTGTGAGGATTTCTTCCAAAATCTTCTGACTTATCCTAGAAATATGAAATATTCACCACTAGCTAAAATGGCCCAAAGTACTGACCAAGCAAATGGGCAACAGAAACATGCCGAGAGTTAACAGAAACTAAGCAATTTACAAAGTGTAGACTTAATGATTACATAATGGCCGAAGTCTGTAGATGATAACCATACAAAGAATGGCTCCACTGAAGATAAATCAGAACTGAAACAGCAAGCTGGGCAAGTTAGATCAGAAGATCCAGAAGATTCAACTAAATTTACTATAGCCTTGCATGACAGGAAGCTATGTCAGATTCTTGCGAACACATCAGATTCAAGCTACATGCCTAGTAATTCTGTGCTACAGTCAATGATGCTTAGCATACATCTAGATAAGTCCACTCAAGGCCGACCATGTAAGGCAAGTGCACATCATCCGATGTTTGGATGCTTTTGAAAAGTAAATTTAAACAGAAGGCTTCTTCCCAGTTGTTGGTAAAAGAGCACCAGAAGTAAGTGACCCCATAGCCGACGCTATTTGTGGTTTGGATAACTGCAAACCATACAGAATTAATTCCTGCATAATAGAGGCCTTGCGAGGCACAGGAGGGCTATCGGATGCAATTAATTATTATAAATGCAGTGCAATATATTATTTCTGGTGAGTTGCTTGGCATGTGCAATTTTCAGGATGTTGTTCTTGGAGAGGGCATGAAATACAAGCAGTAAGACAAATTGAAATGCTGCATATTCCCAGGCAGACTAACTGTGGAGCCCCCCGACCACAGTGTTTTTTTTGCATGATTCATTAGACCAGGACATTAGGCCAAGTGAAGCAACTCAAGTAATGAACATAATGCATCTTGCTTGAAAAGCTCTTGCCATTCACGCTAAAGCAGTACAGCGCGAAGATAGCACTTACGACTGTGGTGCTTTTGCCATTGCTTAAGCATTCACTATTGCATCTGGCATCGACCCATGCACCGTTGCTTTTGACAAGACCATAACGCACAGTCACTTGATATGTCTTGCGTGTAATTGTCACTTGATATGTCTTGCATGTAATTGTGCATTTCCCTCTTACTACTATGACGGTGCCCAAGGTAAAACCAAAATCAAGTTGCTTCTTTGTTCAAAAATGATGTCCAAGTTACACCATTTAAACCATTAAAAAATCAACCTTTAAACTGAAGCCTTAGAGACATACAGCCATTGATTTTAGATCCTTTGTATGGATGCCAACTCTAGGTTATTAACACTCTGTTGTCATCGAAAAGTCTTGCTTCTCAGATTGAAACCATGTCCTAGGACATTCTTTGATAGTGAAAGGACATTGCAGGCGTACTTGCTCCGATAAATTAAATTAAGTTCTCGTGGATAAGCTTTTTGAAGCAAGTGAAGTTTGGAACTACACTGTCACTGAATGCTCGCTGTGGTCGGGGAATGTTCCATTTTTGCTGCTTCTCTGCAGTATATAAAGGTAATTTTTTATTGAATAAAATGCACCTGTACATCCGAGTGTTTGCACATGGCAAACTTTCAATAATTTATGCTATTCTCCTGATTGTCAGTGGCATGTACATGAAATTTTTATTTCACAATTTTTCAAGCAGGTCTACTACATAAAACGAAAAGCAACAGTAAATGTGATCCTCTGCGCTTCAGCTGCTGGCGTGCCTGCCACGTGGGGCTATTGGGCGTGCAGTCAAGAACCTAGAACCAAGCTATGATAATGTAGTGTGACAGCCCTTAGGTGGAAGAGGAGCACGAAGAGCTTCGATTCGCGTATGATGACCAGTCCAAAGTGCTGGCACAGCACTGGAACTGTTCTTTGGATGGGCCAGGCATCGCCATGCAGTAGCAAGGAGATGTGGGCAGAAGTAGTGCACAGGCAGCATTCAAAGTGCGAGTGCAGTGACACCCAGAGTCATGAGCAGACACTGATCATGGATATCCTCCACTGTCAATCACTGCAGGGGCAAGCAAGCACTAGGGCTTCGGCAAAGACTGTTGATGTGCAAGTAAAACACCGCCCTGTGCATGCTCCCGCAATTGTTGGTGGTGTGTGGATGCACCACAAGGTGACGAAGACTGGGCATGCTGCCGTGCCCTCTGCTGCTTTTGAGCAGAGCCCAGCTTCTGGATGCGGGCCACCTGACGCCTGCAGAATAACGCCCAAGTTGAGTCGCCGGTCAAAAGGGAAGTGCTGTGCAAGGGCAGCAGTGCAGCCTACACCAGCGCTACCTCGCCTCGTGGTAAAGACCATGTAGAGGAGATCGAAGCAGCATCAGCATAAGTGAGGAACCGAAATAAGAAACGGCGCAGCAAAAAGAATCATGCAGTATTCCTGCAATTAATGGTGTGAGGATGCACCACAAGATGACGAAGACTGCGCGTGCTGCCGTGCCCTCTGCTGCTTTTGAGCAGAGCCCAGCTTCTGGATGCGGGCCACCTGACGCCTGCAGAATAACGCCCAAGTTGAGTCGCCGGTCAAAAGGGAAGTGCTGTGCAAGGGCAGCAGTGCAGCCTACACCAGCGCTACCTCGCCTCGTGGTAAAGACCATGTAGAGGAGATCGAAGCAGCATCAGCATAAGTGAGGAACCGAAATAAGAAACGGCGCAGCAAAAAGAATCATGCAGTATTCCTGCAATTAATGGTGTGAGGATGCACCACAAGATGACGAAGACTGCGCGTGCTGCCGTGCCCTCTGCTGCTTTTGAGCAGAGCCCAGCTTCTGGATGCGGGCCACCTGACGCCTGCAGAATAACGCCCAAGTTGAGTCGCCGGTCAAAAGGGAAGTGCTGTGCAAGGGCAGCAGTGCAGCCTACACCAGCGCTACCTCGCCTCGTGGTAAAGACCATGTAGAGGAGATCGAAGCAGCATCAGCATAAGTGAGGAACCGAAATAAGAAACGGCGCAGCAAAAAGAATCATGCAGTATTCCTGCAATTAATGGTGTGAGGATGCACCACAAGATGACGAAGACTGGGCATGCTGCCGTGCCCTCTGCTGCTTTTGAGCAGAGCCCAGCTTCTGGATGCGGGCCACCTGACGCCTGCAGAATAACGCCCAAGTTGAGTCGCCGGTCAAAAGGGAAGTGCTGTGCAAGGGCAGCAGTGCAGCCTACACCAGTGCTACCTCGCCTCGTGGTAAAGACCATGTAGAGGAGATCGAAGCAGCATCAGCATAAGTGAGGAACCGAAATAAGAAACGGCGCAGCAAAAAGAATCATGCAGTATTCCTGCAATTAATGGTGTGAGGATGCACCACAAGGTGACGAAGACTGGGCATGCTGCCGTGCCCTCTGCTGCTTTTGAGCAGAGCCCAGCTTCTGGATGCGGGCCACCTGACGCCTGCAGAATAACGCCCAAGTTGAGTCGCCGGTCAAAAGGGAAGTGCTGTGCAAGGGCAGCAGTGCAGCCTACACCAGCGCTACCTCGCCTCGTGGTAAAGACCATGTAGAGGAGATCGAAGCAGCATCAGCATAAGTGAGGAACCGAAATAAGAAACGGCGCAGCAAAAAGAATCATGCAGTATTCCTGCTATTAATGGTGTGAGGATGCACCACAAGATGACGAAGACTGCGCGTGCTGCCGTGCCCTCTGCTGCTTTTGAGCAGAGCCCAGCTTCTGGATGCGGGCCACCTGACGCCTGCAGAATAACGCCCAAGTTGAGTCGCCGGTCAAAAGGGAAGTGCTGTGCAAGGGCAGCAGTGCAGCCTACACCAGCGCTACCTCGCCTCGTGGTAAAGACCATGTAGAGGAGATCGAAGCAGCATCAGCATAAGTGAGGAACCGAAATAAGAAACGGCGCAGCAAAAAGAATCATGCAGTATTCCTGCAATTAATGGTGTGAGGATGCACCACAAGATGACGAAGACTGCGCGTGCTGCCGTGCCCTCTGCTGCTTTTGAGCAGAGCCCAGCTTCTGGATGCGGGCCACCTGACGCCTGCAGAATAACGCCCAAGTTGAGTCGCCGGTCAAAAGGGAAGTGCTGTGCAAGGGCAGCAGTGCAGCCTACACCAGCGCTACCTCGCCTCGTGGTAAAGACCATGTAGAGGAGATCGAAGCAGCATCAGCATAAGTGAGGAACCGAAATAAGAAACGGCGCAGCAAAAAGAATCATGCAGTATTCCTGCAATTAATGGTGTGAGGATGCACCACAAGATGACGAAGACTGGGCATGCTGCCGTGCCCTCTGCTGCTTTTGAGCAGAGCCCAGCTTCTGGATGCGGGCCACCTGACGCCTGCAGAATAACGCCCAAGTTGAGTCGCCGGTCAAAAGGGAAGTGCTGTGCAAGGGCAGCAGTGCAGCCTACACCAGCGCTACCTCGCCTCGTGGTAAAGACCATGTAGAGGAGATCGAAGCAGCATCAGCATAAGTGAGGAACCGAAATAAGAAACGGCGCAGCAAAAAGAATCATGCAGTATTCCTGCAATTAATGGTGTGAGGATGCACCACAAGGTGACGAAGACTGGGCATGCTGCCGTGCCCTCTGCTGCTTTTGAGCAGAGCCCAGCTTCTGGATGCGGGCCACCTGACGCCTGCAGAATAACGCCCAAGTTGAGTCGCCGGTCAAAAGGGAAGTGCTGTGCAAGGGCAGCAGTGCAGCCTACACCAGCGCTACCTCGCCTCGTGGTAAAGACCATGTAGAGGAGATCGAAGCAGCATCAGCATAAGTGAGGAACCGAAATAAGAAACGGCGCAGCAAAAAGAATCATGCAGTATTCCTGCTATTAATGGTGTGAGGATGCACCACAAGATGACGAAGACTGCGCGTGCTGCCGTGCCCTCTGCTGCTTTTGAGCAGAGCCCAGCTTCTGGATGCGGGCCACCTGACGCCTGCAGAATAACGCCCAAGTTGAGTCGCCGGTCAAAAGGGAAGTGCTGTGCAAGGGCAGCAGTGCAGCCTACACCAGCGCTACCTCGCCTCGTGGTAAAGACCATGTAGAGGAGATCGAAGCAGCATCAGCATAAGTGAGGAACCGAAATAAGAAACGGCGCAGCAAAAAGAATCATGCAGTATTCCTGCAATTAATGGTGTGAGGATGCACCACAAGATGACGAAGACTGCGCGTGCTGCCGTGCCCTCTGCTGCTTTTGAGCAGAGCCCAGCTTCTGGATGCGGGCCACCTGACGCCTGCAGAATAACGCCCAAGTTGAGTCGCCGGTCAAAAGGGAAGTGCTGTGCAAGGGCAGCAGTGCAGCCTACACCAGCGCTACCTCGCCTCGTGGTAAAGACCATGTAGAGGAGATCGAAGCAGCATCAGCATAAGTGAGGAACCGAAATAAGAAACGGCGCAGCAAAAAGAATCATGCAGTATTCCTGCAATTAATGGTGTGAGGATGCACCACAAGGATGACGAAGACTGCGCGTGCTGCCATGCCCTCTGCTGCTTTTGAGCAGAGCCCAGCTTGTGAATGCGGGCCACCTGACGCCTGCGGAATAACGCCCAAGGTGAGCCGCCAGTCAGAAGGTGAAGTGCTGTGCAAGGGCAGCAGTGCAGCCTACACCGCTGCTACCTCGCCTCATGCTAAAGGCCATGTACAGGAGCAGTAAGGAGCATTAGCAAAATTGTCACATGGCCATATTTGTACAGCTGGGGGGTAATCTTTCTGTAGGTAGCAAGGTTCAGTACGTATAAAGAGTTTAAGGCTAGCTATGAGGGATGGAAATACGAAAGGATGCCATCTGATGCATAGTGCAAAATCAGATGAAAACCCATTTTGTATCAAGAAAGATGTAAACGAAGAAGACTTTCCGTATATACGAGTTATGTTTGTTGGCTGCCATGCAGGGCATGCAAATACAAGAGGACAGAATATTCGAGCCAATCTGCACTTCAATGGCGCACGATGCAACATTAAACTTAAGCTTGCGTTGTGGTCTACTCCACAGCCGTATTTTGAAGCTATAAATGTAGTGTATGAACACAATCATAAAATAGGCCCCGAGATTTATGTATGGTATACTAACTATCCTGCACAGATCCCATCCGAAAAGGAGCATTAAGGACTCAATTTCCTGTAATGTAAAACCTAAAAGACAAAAAGGACGCCGTTCTGAGAAAATATGTTAAACCACGTTACTTCACAGGATATCAGGAACTTGAAGAATAGACCTGTTTAAAAAAATTTTTGGAAAATGCACATCGTGGAGCCCTCCTCCTGCTAAAAAAGTAAATGAATTGTTTTCTGAAAACTCCAGGTGGAAGGTCCATATTGAAAGAAATGCAGAAAATGAGGTCTTGTATGAATTGCTTCAGTCATAGCACACGTCCCAATTACTAGAAAAATACCCTGAACTACTTTTCTTTGATGGTATGTATAAAGTTAACAAGGAAGGGTATATCTTGCATTCGGTACTGTGTGAAAATGGAACAAGCCATGGTAGGCCTGTGTGTTATGTATTTGTTCAGCAGGAGACGTCAGAAATATTAGTCCTTTCCTGAAGACATTCCTTAATTTGAATCATGTTGTAATAAAGAAGTGCAATATTGTGGTAATAGATAAAGACTGCAATGAAATTAATATAATTACGCAGCTTCTGCCTGAATGTAGAATCTTGTTGCCTTCATTGGCATGTGTAAAGTATTTACACACCAAGGTTATGCAGCATAAGTCAAACAGCCTCGACAAAAAACATGTAAAAGATATAATTACAAAACTGCTTTTTGCACAGACTTGAGATATTTGGAAAATGCACTTCAAAATGACAAAGCCCTCCTAGAGTACTTTCATATTAAATGGCACAGTTGCCAGAGCATGTGGGTTCATGCTTACTTATTTATTTATTTTATTTATTTTGAATGCTGCTAGTCTCATGTCGAGACCCATAGCAGGTGGGCGTATCGTTATACAACAACAAACAAAATAGAACAAACTGATATGCACTGAAACTGAAGTGAACTCTTCACTGTGCTCCAAACCTGACGTGACATGTAAGTTGAATAATGATTTCAAGCCCGTGTTGACTTACAATAAGAGAGACATAGTGCACCCAGATGCACTGGTTCTTTAAATGATATTTAGGCGAGAACGCCGACGACATGACAACGCCACGTGGAGTGCATTTCCCGCTTGAGCTGCGAGGACGACCGCTAATGCGCACTGTACAAGTACCAGTTCCCACCAACACAAGATATTGCCACCAAGATAGGACCACCTTGATCCAAGCACATTTCCTGGTTACATCTTAAATTTGACGAGATTGACAAACAGGTGAAGTTTCTCAGTCACGATTACGGTCCAGGTGAGCAACAGCACTATGCCCATTTCGCTATGTGAAGATCTAGTCATTGCCGGGGGTGCAAACGCCAAGAGAAACAGGAAAAAAGAGCCGAGACATTTCTTCTTCGATTCAAAGCTCAGTGTTATACAGTCGATCCCGGATATATCAAACTCTGATATATCGAATTATTGGCTATATCAAACAGTCGAGAAATCCCCTTGGACTTCCTATGCAAAAGTATGGGGTTGGTGCACACGTATATCGAACTCCCGCACGGCGAGACATCCGCTATATCGAACGCTGCCCCGCACTGAAGCCCAGAAAGTTGTTTTCCTAACCAATATTGATCATTTATCGGGCCGCGTTCCGATCCCTTTTCGCGCGCAGGTGACGAAAAGGCGGTGTTATTCCACAGCATTGATCTGGCTCGTTGCGCCGCGCATGTGAATCCAGCGGTATGTTTGATGCGCTACCCGCAGATTTTAACGCACGGACATGGTGTTTTCAAACAGGCCGATTGCCGAGGGCGTCAAAATGAGAATGTGAAGCGACTCGGCGGCCTCGTCGCAATGTTCGCGATGGCATGCGGACCCGAAAAGCATGGCCTTCGAGATCCGCAATCTCGTGATGTATTTTTGTCGTTTTTTTTTTGTTTTAAAACGCACATCTCGGAGGCTACGCTTTTCTTGCTTTTTGCGCCAAGTTACAAAGCCACAAGTGCCATCGCTATCACCAACATGTCGACGGTGGAGACTTGATCTTTCACATGCGTTGATCTTTTGTTGTTCGTGGGCAGTGGTGTCTCTTGCGGCTTGTGGACTTGTGTACTTCTTGCTTCGTTTCTGTACTGATAATTCTTATTCGGGAGTCGAACTAAGTATTGACCCACTCATGGCGATAAATATGATGACTGGTGCTTGGAACGACGTCAAGTAAAGCACCGTCGTGAACTGTTTCCTAATCGAATTTGTGTCAGGTGACGACTTTGGTTGCGTCATGACCGCTGAAAATGGCGTTCGGGGCCTCAGTGAATTTTGCGACTTATTAGCATTTCCGGCCATCTCGGACGGGAGCGCAGCGAGCGACTTCATCAGTGCGGATGACGGCGTAGCTGTTTCTAAGAGCATCGATGCCGAGATAACGGCTGACGTTGCCGGTGCCCGCAGAAGTGGACTCGTGCGGTTATGAAGATGTCAGCGCTGCCTCCAGTAACCGTTTACCACGCTACATTGCTTGCATGGGCTTTCAGCTTCAATCACCGCTGTTGTGGCCGACGGTGCTGCACTTGCTTATTTGCAATGATACTGGGGATGACTCGAACTTGATGGCGTGTTAGAAGCAAGACACGTTTGCGGACTATTTTCATGCGAAATAAAGAAATAAAGTGCGGTAACTTGCAAAAGAAGTTGTCACCTTGTTCTTTAGCACACTCTTAGCGAACTGTAATGTTAGCGCTTGTTGCGATTTCCGAAAACTGTATATTTTGTATTTCGAATTATCGATATATCGAACTATTTCACGATCTTCGAGTTCGATATATCCTGGATCGACTGTATTTACCAAGAGAATTAGACTGCAGCCGTTTGGAGAATCGACTAACAAGTGGCACGACGTGCACATGCCCATACTGTCATTGCCTGCTTCCAATGAGATTGGTTACGGCGCCTTCCCTTTTCCCACATCTTACGGCTCGATTAGCGTGTTGGATGCACTGTGTTTGATTCCTCGTAATAAAACTGTTCCATTGCACTGCCCACAGTAGACAGCCATCGCTTCAACCCAGAAGATGAAAACGTCATCCACCTCTACTGCATGTCTCTCAAGGAACACTTTGTGTCACTGGCATCCACTAAACCAGCAGGAGTTCGGGTTCAAGCCGAGGAGCCTCTGCGCCAGTCTGCAATATATTTGAGCAAGCAGTGGGTCCTGCATGCTGCCCTGTGTGACATTCAGAGTGCATGCTTGAAATGTGTTTCCAAAGGTTCTTCGGTGACGTACATGTTCGACCCGTGCGTGTGTGGCGTTGGGTTATTGCGAGCATATCCGTTGCAAATCATGACTCAATACAAGACCAAGTACTTTCAGTTTCCGACAAGGCATTACCACGAGGACAAGGCCATGTGCGACACCCTGGCTGCGGCCATGAAAGAAGCGGCTGAACAACTGCAACAACCAGTAAGTGAAGGGAAGACTGGTAAATTAAACGAACTCATCAATGGAAATGCATTATTGAAAGCCTTCTGCCGACCCCACTGTGCTCAAGAGTGCGTGCGACCAACTCAAGCACAGGGGTCCGTTCAGAGTAGACGAAAGCAAACTGACTTACGCCATAACTTTTCTCCCTGAACCTACGTCATCTGCGTATCATCTGCAGTCGGGGGGCATAGGCAGAAATTGTTTTTCAGGGGGGGGGGGGGGGCACCACTTTGATCTGAAGTGGGGTCCAGGCATGCAGATGTGGTCGAGTGTCATTTTGTGCTCTGTATACTTTGGCAGGAAAAAAAAAATTTCGAGGGCGGGGTTGGGGGGGGGGGGGAGGGGGGGGGGGGGGCACGAGCCCGGATGTGCCACCCCCTGGCTACGCCTCTGTCTGCAGTCCACTGTTTATCGAGACGTGTGACCCGCAAAACGACATGAATGACGAGTACATGCTCCAGTAGTCCATTCACCTGAAGATGCATTTTGTCACGTTTGCACACCGTGACGTGCTCACCAAAACTTTCGTTCCGTTACTGGGAACACCCAACAAAACCAATCACCTGTCAATGGCGAGCGTGCGCGTGTGGTGCGGGAGAACCATCTTTGACATGGTCGCTTCCTTTAAAACTTGTGCGTGCAGGAAGCTTGTAAACGATGCCCTTGCCATACAGGTCTACCACGCGTTTCACGACGCCGGCATCAGAATGCAGCTGATTGAAGTTCTCTATCCATATCACTTCAACTACTACATTGATTACGCCAAGAAGGGGGTGGAACTGCCACAGGATTTGATAAATCGGACTACAAGAAACTACCAACATTGGGACCAGGCGACGACTGCGACACCAAAACAAACTGTCGTGAAGTCACTAAATAGTTGGCCGAAAGCCGCATGATTTACGACATGCTGCGTGATGCTCCCAAGAAAACGTGGGAAGTGTTGGTTCCCGCAAACAATGACGCGGTGGAAGCAGAGCAAGAAATACTCAAAACTATCTTTCAAATGTATTACGCCAATCGAAACAACGTGTATGCACTCAGGAAATTCTATTGGTTGCTAAACTTTAGTTCGTATAGAATGTCTCACAACGACATGTTGCATGGCCCGATCGGAATGCACGGTAACGATTACAGGACGAGCGCTGTGTATCCCATGCCACCAAAGTTTGTCTTTTGCAGCTTATACATTCCTTTTCTTGACAGGGAAGTGAAACTTATCACTCTTGAGAACCCATAATCAAAGTGTACTGCCTCAAAGACTGGGCTCGCCACATTCCTCTCGTGTACAAGGGTGACATTCCGTTGGACGAGAGCGAGTTGTCGCTGTACTGAGACAACTTCATTCACTTTATCACCATCATGAATGGCGCCACGGTGGAAACTGCAGAGTGTGTTTCGCATCAGGACGACGAGACAGTGGAGGAAGACTTTTCCTATCCATTTGACGAAGAAGAAGCAGGGGGGGGATACAACAACAAGAGGTAGCGAGTAGCCTCGGCGAAAGCGCCAACGCCGGCAAGTGCCCTGGTGGATGAGCGAGTTGAGTAGGCGAGTAATATTTTACTACGCACAATGTAACCAAGAGTTACCTCGCAACACGGCGCTGGATGCCAACGCAACGGTCGAAGCCCTAATACAACACATCAGGATCAAGGGACTGCGGCCACTGCTCACCATTCAAGAATACCAGAAAGACGTTCGAACGGACGAGCCAGTAATGGTGGACTACACCGATGCAGTTGCGCTCTTTGAAAATTGCATCTATCCTAGTCCAAGAGAAAACTCTGAACTCAGCCGCCACAAGAAAATCATTGAACTTTTAATGGCCCAGTTTCCGTCAACGGTGTGGACGCATCCCCACGACGCGGAGGCAACAGCTAGCGGCATTTACCGGAAGTTCGCACAGCAATATATGAACTCCACGGCCACAAATCCCAAAATGTGAGCCTAAAAGCTGGCCTAAAACAGGGATGTCCACTATCACCAACCCTATTTAATATATACATAAATACCCTACAGAGAACACTTATGACAAGGGACCTGGACTGAGACTCTCGACGATAACAACAGACCATCGAGAGGTCTACACAAAAATCTCATGTTTGGCATTTGCTGATGACGACGTACTTCTGGCTGAATCTGCAGCAGACCTACAAGGCCTCTTACATATCTGCTCCCAAGTAGCGACCAAAGACTACCTCAAGTTCAACGAAAAGACGCAATGGATGGGCCTGAACACGGACTTTGATGAAGTGACCTTCACTTCAAGGAAACCCTATAAAAAAAAGACTGCAACTTATTGATATCTTGGAATTGAAATATCAGACAAAAAAGACTACGTGCAAAAACAAGCCGACCTAAATATAAAGAAATCAAACCGTCTAAAAGGAAGAGTATGGCATCTCGCCCGACATTCATACAACCCTTACTCAGTGGGTCGTTGTAGTGAGTGACGTGCGCGAGTATTCAAAGTGCGCGCCATGAAGAGATTGTGTAGAAGAAGAAGACGAAGGTGGCACGAGCGACGCGCTGGAAAAACAAAACAACAAACGAGAAAAAGCCAATAGGAAAAGGCCACGGGAGGCACGAGAGAAGAGAGGGCAAAGCGTGGCAGCGAGAGGGAAAGGGGAGGAGAGAAGCTGCGAAGAAGACGGGCCACGCTACTCGGCCGTCGGGTTCCGGACCCGAGCCTTGGTGTCCAGCCGAGCCCGGAGCAACCTGCCACGTACTGCCAGGCCATGACGGCGCGTCTGTGACAGGTTCCTTCTTCGAGACGTCCTGAGCCCGTGGACACGCGGAGCTGTCCGGGTTTCGGACCCGAGCTCTTGCGAAGGTGTCCGGCCGGGGCGCGGCTACGACGTCGGTGCCTCCTCTTCGACCCAGCAGCCTTGGAAGACGGTTCCATCGATCTTTCTGTGAACTCCACTCGGCAACCTGTCATCCACCACGCACCTCGGTGAGACCAGCGCACTCGTGCCTCGCTTCTCCGATCGCCTTAGGAACTGCTCGTTTAGGACTGATCCACGGTTTAGTTGTGCAGTGTTAGTTTGGGTTCAGTGTGATGTGTACTTGTTTTCAGTGTATGTATTAAATGTGGTGTGCAAACGGCCTCGTCCTTTCGTGGGTGTCTGTGGCGACGTCTCAGACACCCATTGATTAAGAACCTGCACGTTGTTAAAACACCCTAACAACGTAACAGTCGTACAGTGTGGAAAACGCTCGTCGCCCCAGCAACAACATATGCAATTGATGCACTCACGTACCCAACCGAAACAATGAAGTGGCTAAACAGACACCAAAACGAACTGGGTCGATGGTTGCTGGGAGGCAGCTTCTGCACATCTAATGCCGCCATCACAGGGGAAATGGTGTGGTCACCGTTTGAAATTCGGGAGGCGTGGTCGAAATTCCAATACATGGGCAGACTGAAATTCGTACCTGACACAAACTAAAGCAGTCGAATGTATCTACATCTACGATACAAGGGCGTAAAGACTGTGGATGCTACGACTTGCATCACTGGAATCAAAACTTGGCCCAAACCCAAAGCTACAACTAACCAAAAAAGAAAGCGAATGGAGGCAGGAAGTGAGCCAACGGACCACCCAAATAAGCACAGACCTCTGGCGTACTGCGACCACCAAGAAATGCAGCCTATCACATTATGCAACACACAAACTGGCACCGTACACCGAACCACACTACAGAGGACACAACTCTACACTGGTAATACAAGGACAATTTTGACCATTACATGACCACTCACTTAACGAGTGTGTCTTCGACAGCTGCAGTAGGGCATTTTACGAAATAAAAAAAGACGGCATGGCATGTTCTTCAAGGTCAATTTCATGCAGAGCAAGTGACTTCACTTATGCTCTAATAGGCTGTTCATGACTAAACAGCCATTTATTTGCGCTTTTTGTGGTTCGTATATATCTGCACAATAAACAACTACGGGATCTGGCCGCTTGGTAGCGAGTATTCTTACATTTTCATCGCATGTCTTCGTTTGTTGGCGCAAACACTAATTTTCTTTTGCTCAGAGGGAATGTACAATGGTAATCAGGGTTAGGCTGCGTGATCTGAATGCAAAATAAATAGAATCACAGTAAATATATATGTAACAGGAAGCTGTCTCAATAGGCAACGGGTGAGATTCGTGTCACTGGCATGGTTTAAATATGTTCGCATCTCTTTTCATCACCCGGCGACGAAATGATTTATTGCTCGTCCCTCTACTGCAACGTAGACGTAAATCGGAGGGTGTCAAAGATCGGTATTCAACTGGCAAACTTGGTTACGTACGACGACGCAACCTTCTTTGATGTTAATCCCTCGTCTTTCGGTTATGGCTGGAACAGAAAGCGAGAGTGTACGGCCTAGTTCTCTGAGGTAATGTGTACCTGAATATGGTGCCATATTATAATGAAATGTGGTATGATTACGATTTAATACTGCAAGTGCTGATGCACGAAATTTTACACACACTGGGTGTGGGTCACATCGCCAATCCCACCTACGTCAAGTATGCGGCCAGTACGGTGCCCGAAAATTACGTTCCTTCCAAAAGTTCCTCCGGAGTGGACGAAATCAACAAGACGCTGGCCTTGTTTCCTTACCTGATGCGCAATAACATTTATTTATTTATTTATTCAAGTACATCACAGGTTCCAATTGGAACATTATGTGAGGGGGGGGGGTTGTACATCATAATTCGAACAGCATGGAGCATGTGTTAGTAGATCCACCAAAAGGTAAGTTGTGCAAAGTGAACGCTAAATGCAAATCTTTTTAACACACTGAACGTTTCGGATTAGTAGTGACTTGGCCAGAAACGATAGGAAATGTGCAATAATATTGTTACATTTCGAATCAAAACCACGATCGAGTAGACCATATTATTTAAATAAACAAAGAAGAGTGAGACCTTTTGCACAAATCGAAACAGCTTTATACAATGGCTCTATGTTCAAGGCTACGTGGAAGGAAAAAGCACAAAGAACAGAAAAAGAAAAAAAAAAGTTACGAAAACATAACTTGAAGTTCTCGTTTGAAGACCTCAGGGTCGCGTATGTCCACCACTTTATCTGGAAGATCGTTCCAACGTTCTATGGTGCGGGGCAAAGCCGATGAATTAAAAGCCTTCGTTCATCCGAACAGACGTTGTAAACTTCGATGATTGTGAAGGCAACGGGATATACGATGCGCACGAGTAAGCGGTAGTGTAGATGTATGATAACTGCAGATAATTTTATGAAGGAGGCTGATAAGTGCAATGTTCCTACGTGACTCCAACGAGGGAAGTGATAGCTTGGACTTCACGTCAGACACACTTGATGCTCGCCTGTAGTCGCCGACAATGAAACGAGCTGTACGATTTTGTATGGATTCGAGTGAATGAACCAGATATGCCTGGTGGGGTGACCATATGGATGATGCAAGTTCGAGTTGTGGATGGACAAATGATAAATAGGCTAGTTTTCGTGTAGTTGATGGTGCGTCCCGAAGATTTCATTTTAGGTATCCAAGTGTATGCGATGCCTTTGTGGTTACTTTTTCTATATGGTTAGACCAAGATAAGTCTGGTGTCAGATGAATACCTCAGTATTTGTACATAGATGCCTCACTTACAAAAGTATTGCTAAGCAAGTAATGCAATGTCGGGTTGGCGCGTTTATGACTGAAAGTAAGCAACTTTCATTTATCCATGTTAAGGGTAATTTGCCAAGATGAACACCAGTTGGCGATTCTGTCAAGATCCTGCTGCAAGGTGACGTGGTCAGTGTGAGAGGAAATCTTACAATAAACCACACAATGATCCGTGAATAACCTGATGTTAGATACAATTCCATCGGGAAGGTCATTGATGAACATTAAAAATAATAAGGGACTCCAGATGTGACGTCACTTAACTCGGAGGAATGATCGCCAATGACTGTGAATTGCTTGAAAGATGATTTCCTGGATATCGGATGAGTGCAGTGTGACCAAGATGGAAAAATTAGACAATTACTACCACAGCTTCAAGAGATCCAGGCCCCTGCCGATTACTGCCAACCCGAAACAGTGGACAAACTGTACTTGTGTTACGTGCGTGCTGCCATGACTTGGCCACAGTCTCTGTTCAACACCACCAGAAAGGCCAAGTTATGCGCTGACGCGTACATGGAATTGTACTCCGAGCCGCACGTTTGGGGCGTGAGGAAAAGGCACGTTTGGGACGACTGGGTGAATGTGTACTTGTACCTGTGCAATCATCTGTATTTGTACATCGTAATTCTGAAACAAGGTGTCTCTCTGACGCAGCAGTGGACTGGAACAATTGCTCGAACGTTCACAGTGTTCCATGTAGTTTCGACAACAATGCTGCTATTATGACAACCAAGCTGCTAATGTACTAGCACAGTGTAGCACAAGTGAACTTCACTTCACAAAAAAGTGAGCAAGTGTGAGGATTTCTTCTAAAATCTTCTGACTTATGCTAGAAATATGGAAATCTTTCAAGTGAAGCTGCTAATGTACTAGCACAGTGTAGCACAAATGAACTCCATGAAAAACTGAGCAAGTCTGAATTCGAAAGGAAAGTCAGTTGGAAAAAAAAAATGTCAGGCCAAAGGACCGCGAGTTTCGAGGGTGCAGCAGGACATGCAGATCCAGTTCCTCGAGCAGCACCCGTACCTGGGGAGAGCTTCTACGGAGGTCTCCCCGCGTATGACTGCTGCTCGAAAGAAGCAGCTTTGGGAGGAAATCGCGGCGCAGCTCAATGAGCAGGGGCCCGTCTTTTAATCGCCACCTCTTTGGCGAAGTCATTGGTCGAAGATGACCTTTAATGCGAGGAGGGAGCTCGCAAGATCTGCGAGCGAGAGGAAGTGAGTTCTATAATAATGTGCCCGTTCCATGTGGTTTCACGATGTGGTTGTGTTTTCTTTTTTTATTATTATTCAGCAGTGCCACGGGTGGCGGCAAGGTTGGCGGCGTGCACGGCCGCGTCCTGGACATATTGGAAAGCACCGGCACCGTAGTCGCCGCCGCCCCCGAGTGCTACCCCATCCCCGACGAGGTGCGTACCTCTGTCTCGCTAATCGCGTGCCAGTAAGACAGCAATGAAAGGGGGTCATTGGGATTGCCAAGCTTTGTTCCGTTCCCACAATACATGCTTTCGAATGCAGAATACTGTGCCCCAGGGGCTCAGCCGGGGGGGGAGGGGGTTCAACCCCCCCCCCCGAAAATTTTCATTTTGCATGTGTATATATGCATGCCCACATACAAATGCACGCACGAACATACATGAAGTGTGGTTCAACTCCCCCCCCTTTCGAAAAACATTTCTGGCTACGCTACTGCTGTGACGTGTTATTAGAGAGCATGTGCATGGTGCTTCGACATGCTCACCTGGTCTTGAAGAATGAATCCTTTAGCGAGATTGTGACAATGTTCATTTTTGTCAGCTTTATGCATGAAGTGTGCGCGATGCTTGTTTAAGCACTGCTTGTTACATCTGATTCGCAGAATGTACCAGTAACATGTTATGGACAAATGCAGGAGACTGAGGTCGTGGCGGCACCCTCCAATGCAGCGGCATCAGAGGCGACGGCGGCAACTGCGGTGGAACCAAGACCGAGTGAGGGTGACCGTAAGTCAAATTAGGTGTTTGTCCTGTGAGAGCTTAGGTTATTCATGCTTTCATCACAGGGGAGAATGCAGTAATATTGACGTGTACGTGAAATGAGGTTTTAGGGTTTACATTTTAGGATAGTAATGTGGCATGTTTTCAGAGCAATGTAACAGTGAATGAGTAGTATTTGTGTTCTTAGACACACCAATGCAACCAGTGCGCCACTAGCCGCAATCGACACCACAGCCCGGACCTTCCACAGCCGCAGCCGGGACCCTTACAGCCAAAACCCCGCCAAAGACAGCCTTTGGACGAAGCCGTGAGCCGGGCTGTGGCTGAATACGAGAGGCAGAGCCAATCTGCCGATCGGAGGGCTCTGGCGGACTGGAAGTTCCACCGCAAGTTGCTGGAGCAAAACCGGTGTGTACGTATAACTACAGCCATGCACACTCACAGCATAACAAGATTAGCACAAGTGGCGAATATTGCAGCAATGGTCGTCTTGTGTCCCAGCATGACAAGGAGAAAGTAGCAGGTACAACTTGCCTGTTAAAGCACATTAGCCTGCCAAAACTGGCCCATCGTAACAATGACATTTCCATTGGTGTTTGCAATTTTGTTGCATGAGCATTTAGTCGCTTGTGCTTACAATTTCTCCTTGGCAACTGTACCTGTTAGCATATGTAAGAGGTGTAGGTGAAATCATGGTATAGAATGTATAAGTTGGTAAACAACCTTAAAACCTACATTTAAAGAGATCATGAATCACATCTCGGGCTCGGTGAAAAAGGGCATTGTTCTAACAGCATACACTGCTGTGAACACTTCAGCTACATTTGATAGTTGTGTGTGGCACGCTGAGGCGCGTAGTCGTCATTTTTCTGGGGTGCCCTTCTTTCGTACAGAGGAAAGGAGCAGCTATGTCCAGTGGGCAGGCGCTTGTTATTCGACATTATGTTCATCGTAGAAGAGATGACATTTTTACTGGCCAATAGCTGACTTAAACAGAGTGGTGTCTGGATCAGATGCGCTTCTTGGTGCGGTATGCCACCACGTGCCAGTGTTGCAACACCGGTGTGCACACGAATCGCAGAGCGAGTGCGTTTTTTGACGGTGTTCAAGGTCATGACACTCAATGACGTAGCTTCGGCCCTTGTGCTATCCCACCCTGTTTACTTCCAATGCTCACATTGGGTTGACAGGAGGGGGAAAGCATGCGACCGATTGTTACTTAGAGCATGTGATGCAATTAACGTTGACGCTGAGGTCAATCTATTATTATTTCAAAAAGTGGTACAGTACTCCTTTAATGGTTTCATCATTTCTTGTACACCTCAGCGTGATGCAATTAGTGGTAAATGCTTAGGCCCTTACTTGCCTAATGAAGCTGCGCAAGCAGTTCAAGATAGGAGGGGCAAACAGCATTGCTACCCATATTAATGGAATGAGGCAGCAGCTACAGATGCCTGAACTTAATGTTAAATTGAAGAAGCTTCCTTATTGCTTGGTCTCACACAAAATTTTCGGTGCATATGTAAAGCATGCAGTAGTTTTCATATTAGGGAATGTCACGCGGGTTAAGGTCACATGAAATCTGTAGACTTTTAAAGAGCATTCCACTGTAGTGTTTTTTTCATTGTCCCGTCCGAAAGTGCTTTTTCCCATCACTATGGAGCCATTCACTGGTTGGTCAAAACACTGCAATGTTGTTTCATTGAAATGTGAGCACTTGAAAAAAAGGACTGCACTTTAAACTGCAAGATCACGTAATAACTTCGCATGTGTACACGCAGCTTTGATAGTGCTCTGCAAAATAACAAAATGTGCTTATACAGTAAAAGCTCGTTAAGTCGGATTTCACAGGACCAAAAAAAATCATTTGAGTTAACTGAGCTGAGGCCAAACACGACCGAATTAACGAGTTTGATGCCATTGAACAATACATAGGCTGGCCGGGACCAGAGAACACGTCCGAATTATCTGATTTTCTGAATTAACGAGCTTTTACTGTACATCCAAACATTGCAACACTGAAGAAGTCAGTCATGTTAATGAAGTGCTACCACTCGCCATGGAGGTATAGTGGTTGCGTTGCTTCACAGCTGACCTGCAGGTCATGGGATCGAATGGCGGCCACTTTTTTGATGAGGTGAAAATGGTATAGGCCTGTGTGCTTAGATTTAGAAGCATGTAAAAGAACGCAAGGTCGTTGAAATTTGTAGATTTCTCCATTAAGGCAAACACTAACATATTTTATTACGAGCGCCACCACCCAGCAGTGCACTTGCTTATTCATATTTGTTTGTTTGTTTATCGTTTTTCAACACGACACCTGTCAAGGGACAATATGGCTAAATGCAAATTAACTGCCTGACAATGGCCCTACCACCCAAGAAATATTCAACAGTGTTGTGAAGATCATTAAGAAATTATACATTAGAAAGCAGAAGCACTGTTCACGTCACGTACGTTTATGCTAGTAATCTGAGGGCCTAATGTGTTGACGGTGTGAAAGGAACAAGTATATATGTGATAGCGATAGTTATTCATTTTGGTTTCGTGCAGTTGATATCAAGTAAAGGTATGCACTGGAAATACTGCTATTCAGGAACAATTCAATAATGATGTGAGGCCTTGTAAGCATTGCCTTGTAAATACACGGATTTGTTTTCTCAACCAGCATCACGAGGCCCAGATCGCCAGCCAAGGACGGCTGGAAAACCAGCTCGGCCGTCTGACGGAAGAGGTGGGTCGGCTGTGCCTTGTCCAGCAGCAGCGCCTCGACCAGGAGCGTAGGGCACAAAAGAGCACACAGCGCCTGCTTCAGCAACTTCCAGAGGCCCTGGCCAGTGGTGCTGCACTAGTCGCTTGACAACCTCAGCCTCCTAGCGCATAAATTTTACAGCATTTTTTGTAACTTTTTTTTCCTTGACACATTCGTCCATCTACTATTGATGATACGTAGCCCCAGTATCTGCCACATGCAACAGTTCTTTATGTCACCATTTAATTAAGGCAAACTGCGACATTGCAGGAATGTCCAAACTGCAATGCTGTACCACCAGTTGACAGTGGATGGCAAATATTAATCTGTCTCATTGTTTTCATTCCACATTACTCATGACTACTCATGGCAAGTCTCTTGCATTTTAATCCTGTCTCATGAAATGGCAACATTGCTTTCTTCAGTACAATGTCTTGTGAGGCTAGATGTGCAAGAAGCATTGCACAAAAAAAATGAGACGAAAATTCCTCCCTTGAGTTCCTTCACTATTTCATCTAGTCCTACCTATGTAACACGTTGAGGAAGGAAAGTGTGATTCTTTTTTTTTATTTGTTCCTTCTGTGTAGTTTGATGACTCAATAATTTGTCCCTTGTGTCACATTGATTCCGCACATGGCAAACGCATGTTTTCTTTAAGTGTATACTTCACTTTCGTTATTTCTCTTGACGCAATGCCATAGTGTATGTGCCACCTTCTTTACTATGACATGTTGATTCCTTGAGATTTTTGTTTTTTGTGGTTCACTTAAAGCCAGGCTTTATGTGCAATATTGTTCACTTTTGAAAATTCACTATTCACTATTCACAATAAGAATAAATTAACAGCTCACTGCACTGAGGGTCTGCTCAGCTGTTGCAGCAGTGATGTAACTTTATGTCCTGTGATGTTGACTACTAACATTGTGCTACATGGCTATACGCAGCATAGTACACCATTTCCATCTTTGTGCAGGTGACAGTGGCTACGCATTGGAGCCGTGGCTGCTTGTTCCGGTCTGTGGTGAGCCTCCCGAGCACACCGCCGAAGGGCAATTCAACGCAGAGCCCATGACTGTACGCTCAATTGAGGAGCGGTGCATTGGCGTGCTGAAAATTCGCTTCCAATGCTTGCAGCGGTACCGCACTCTCCACCATGAGCCAGAGCGCACTGCTGACATAGTTGCGGCATGTGCTTCTCTGCACAATATTTGCCTCAACGAGGGTACTGCAGTGACGGTGGACGACCTCGACATTGACATCTTCAGCAGCAGCAGCAGCAGCAGCAGCAGTAGCAGTGATGACTCCAACAGGGCTCCCATTGCCGCAGGGTTTGTCCCGAAACCGAGCAGCCAGGAGCTATTACTTGAGAGGGCACGCAGCACGCGACAGGGTCATTGCGCGCTTTGGCACCACCCGTCCGCAGCAACGCGATTACCTAAGGAGCGTACACCCACAGTTGCGACGCCAACTGCAGCATTGGTAGATGCGAAAGCAGCAGTTTCAGGGATGTATCTTTAAAGACGCCAAATAATTGATTTACACATACCATTACTGCCAAGATGATGATAATGTGTGAACCTTCCCAGGCATGGTAAGTACAAGAATTGTGATGAAAAGAGAACATGTGCATTCTTGCTGGAAAGCCAGTGTAAAATGAGAATACTATGAACATATGCAGTAGACTCTCAGTAAACGGAAATCTCTTAAATGGAGCAACTGCCTCTGATACGATTGGTTTCGTACCTGTATTCTGCAACCCTTGTTCATCTCTTAGTGAATGGAACTGCTGTTAAATGGAACATATTTTCCTGGTCCCTTCAGGTTACACTTAATGAGTCTATTGCTGTGCACTGGAGCATGGTCATATCCATTCAATATTTCATGGTATTAGCTGTCGAGGGTTGGAAAAATGCCATGTGTTGCTTTTATGTGTCTATTTTATCTGCCGACTTTTTACAACTGTGTAGTGTGAAGCAATGTGGCTACATTGCATTGTATAGCATGCACTGGAATCCTAGACTTTTTTTTTGCATGTGAAAAGTTTTTCTTACTTGAGTCATAGACAGACACATAGAAAGTCTAAATTTCTCTGGCCTCAGACTCGACTGTTTGAGGGGTGTCAAGCAGCTCGGACACGAGTGGCATCAATGAACTGCCGTCAGTATCTCCACATGCACAGTGTCAAAGCCTCGAACAATCAGTGATATGGATAACAGTAATAATAACCCTTAGAAAGGACACATATACTTAAGAGCAATCAAGGCTGTAAAATGCACTCAAATTCTACAATTTGTGCTAAATTCTACAATGATGCTGAACCAACTAGCCCAACATCCACTCTGCTGAAATTTCCTAGAATTAGGATGTACTGGCAGCAGCAGGACCTGCATTGCCATGATTGCACGATTGCAGATGCAATGAATTTCAACAGATTTTTTAAAGGACCCCTGACACCGAATTTGGAAACTCAAGATGCTTGTGTTGTTTGAGACTCCTGCATGCGGGGGGCAGTTTTGATCAACTTATTAGGGATGAGCGTTGCCTATAAGATATTTTAATTTGGTGTTAAAGTAAAGATGAGTGCTCATCCGAGTATTCAGGTCCAATAAACATTTTCTGTGGTTGACAGAGGCTCCCCTCGTGACGTTGCAGAGTTCAAGCAAGTATTGTCGGACGTCAGAGAACATTTTCGGGCGCGCACAATACCCCGACTGGCACCCCGCGAGGACTATTGTTCGTCACCCCTCTCGCTCTGTTGTCGGGCTGCTCTCAAGGTGGTTTTGGCTGCTTACGCCAGGAATGCTTTTCTTTTTTCCGGAGGGGGACACGCTCAAAGCACCCACATCGTTTTATTCTTCACCGCCCGCGGGTTCCCTATTTGAAAATGGCATGTTCAGCGTCACCAAAGCTTGAGCGCACGTAGTCTCAGGCGCTGCCCTGTGGTGGGGCGCTAGTTTCTTATGGTATTTAGGCGGGCGTTTCGAACTCAAGCAAAATCGTTCTGAATTAATGATGCTAGCATTAATTATACGATGCATTAGAGCAGTTACGATTCAATTTCGGCATTACCATACGCAAAGCTACAAATTACTGTAAAAAAAGTCGCAAACAAGACTTTTGCTGTCAGGGGTCCTTTAAGCTTCGTACCACTGTTCACATCACCGATGTGAGCGGTCCAGCCCCTAACAACACAGATAAATTCTGGAAGGTGCGACCTCTCATTGACGTCATTAGGGAGTGATGCTTGCTACTTGATGTAATGGAACAGTCTAGCATTGATGAACAGATGATTCCTTGCACTGGAAAAATCCCTGCAAAGCAAGTCATTAAATCGAAGCCAAACCCTGAAGGTGTTAAAAATTTTGTTCAGTGCAGTTCTGATGGAATCGCCCACGACTTTGAAATCTATCAAGGCAAGGGAACTGGAATTGACCCCAGCTATGCGCACCTCGGTCTTGGTGGCTCTGTCGTGTTGAGGCTGTGTGAGGAACCGCCAAAGGGAAGAAATTTCAAGTGTTTCTTTGAGAATTACTTCACATCTGTAAACCTGCTTCGCGAACTCCAAATGGCCGGCATACAAGCAACAGGCACAATCAGGGGAAACAGACTGATGGGTTGCAACTTGAAGAGTGAAAAAGAGCTAAGAATGGAAGGAAGAGGGGCAATGGACACAAAAACGACTGAGGAAGGGGATGTTGTTTTAGTTAGGTGGCTTAACAAGGGTGTTGTAAACATTGCTTCTACACAAGTAAGATGTGCTTTGGTTGGCAATTGCCAACAGATGGAGTGATGCATCAAAGAAGAGAATTGAAATACCGTGCCCGGAAGCCATCCTCGAATACAACAAATTCATGGGTGGAGTGGACAAGCTAGATTTTGTGATGGGCCTCTACCCTATGAAATCAAAAACTTGAAAATGGCCCCGTTAGGGTAATGTGCTATTTCATATGACTGGCTTTGGCCAACTCATGGCTGGAGTACGTGAGAGACACCAGCGACCAGGGACTTCCAAGAAGAAAGGCCCTTAACACGCTTGCCTTCCAAACTGATGTGGCTGTCAGCCTATTTCAGGTGAACAAAAGCGCACCAAGGAAGCGAGGCAGGCCGAGCACCGACTCAGCTGAGGTGCCTGCAGGTCGCACACACAATTCTTTTCCAGCACCACCAAATGCAGTGAGGTATGATGCGAAGGACTACTGGCCTGAGCAGCTCCACTTGCCATTTCCACAGCCCTGCAAATGTGAAAAATGTTCGGCCAAAACCAGGGTCTGATGCAGAAAGTGCGATGTTTTCCTGTACATCGCAGCTGAGAAGGACGGCTTCTTTCTTTACCACAAGCAGTGAACCTGTCCAAGCACCAACCGCACCATCTGCAATAAGTTTTCGTTCACCTGCTTGCTGTAAACAGGCTCACCGTATTGATTATTTTTTTTTTAGTAAGAAATGCTGCTTAAGAAAAGCAGCACAGAGTCGCGGCGTCTCCATATGTGGACACGACAACTATCATAGAGAAGGAACCTTTTTGTTACCTCTGAACACCTAAAACTGCAAAACCTGCAAGTTTGGAATTTTTCTGCAGCGAACAAATTATTCGTGACTGAAAGGGATATATAGTAAAAAGATGCATCTATGCATGCTACACCACTGGCATGTGCGTGTTTTCTATTACCTCTTCTGTCACTATCTTTGGCCTGACGTCCTGTGACACCAGCCCGTTTCAAAGTTTATGGCACCATCACAATCATCATCTCAGTGAAGCATGCATTCACATCTCCTGACAAAAACTTGTGTCACTGGTGCTAACAGAAAAGTTCAAAGAAGTAAAAATAAACAGCAAGTCTCTTCGAGAATGTTCAAGTTGTCAACAAAGAGACAAGTCACAAAGATCAAGGACTTATACAAAATTAATTCTCAGACCAACGGACAGCAGGCTAAGCTGAAAATAAGCCATGGGCACAATTATAAACAACCTTGACGCAGCAGAATTGGCCCTGGCCGTCCCTATAATGAGACCATGAGGATCTAAAGCGAAGTCGTCACCGAGCCAATATTTCATTGCAATAAAGCCACTTCATTTGCAGACACTGCCATTTGCT
This sequence comes from Rhipicephalus appendiculatus, assembly GCA_030522465.1. Lineage (NCBI taxonomy): Eukaryota > Metazoa > Arthropoda > Arachnida > Ixodida > Ixodidae > Rhipicephalus > Rhipicephalus appendiculatus. The sequence continues at coordinate 1,520 of JALIZH010013884.1, read as the reverse complement.
TACTTGGATAATCACAGTCATTGCCAATGTCATTACTGTGCCAAGAATTCATTGTTATCACCATTTATTTCATGTGCTTAATTTAGCTAATGGCATGTTTTAAAACCACCGTGGTTTCATTCTAATTCTAAAGCCAGCAAATTCTTATGCATGATGATGATGAAGAATTAACTTTATTCTGATCCAGGTGCTGCAATAGTCTAAAAAATGCAAGACTTCACAAACATTTTGGCTGTAAGATGTATGGATGTGCTGCAGGGATGGCACATATGCATGGGAAAACTGCCCGAACTAGCAGCTGAAGAAAAAAAAAAAGATGTCCCAGGCAGCTTTTTGAAAAGGCCGCACGTCCCCCCTCCGTTTTTTTTTTTTTTTTTCCTTTGCTTCTGCGGCAGCGGACATACAAGACACTGTCTAGCGAAAAATTAATGGAGACTAAATAAATGCAACAAAGATAGGCTCGACAAATAGCACATGAATGAAACGTTGTTGCATAAGAGCGCAGTATTACTACAATCTGAATCCGTTTATGACAGGCAAGTTCGAAGTGGGCTGCAGCCGACCAGCGACAAGATCGAAGTTGTGTCTGCGCGCGTCTTACTCTTGCTGCTTCAGCTCCCATCCCAGCCACAAAGTTAATCTACTGCTAACATCGATAACCGCATATGACAGGCCAATCAAAAGTGGCCTTGGCACTTAAATTTTCGAGCATACGATTATGCGCCGCGTCTTTCTATAATCTGGCATCACATGTCCGCCGCACGTGAGAAGGTACGGTGAGGGCTCCTTATGTCCGCAGCCGTTGACACAAAACAAAAGCAAATCTTGTCTTTGGCAGGAAAAAACCTTGTCATGGGAAAAAGTTGGCTTCTTCGGCGACTGTGCAGTCTGGTCCACATCATAAAGCTAAAGTGTTGTGTTCCACAGAGCGCGCACTGGCGATACCCTGAGTGTAAAACTTCTGGGTTTTTTAAAAAGCATGCCTCGGGGCCACGTTTCTCCGGGCCCACACTTACCAGCTGGTGACAATGAGAAGACAAGAAAAGCTGCTCTTGCTTTCCGTTCCTTCTGGAGCTGCTGTGCGAGCACTAAGCTACGCGTAGATGGGAAAGTTCAAAGTTCTAGAATGCACTCCAGTGTTCACGCAAGCGTTCCCGGAAAGGCAGCCTCTACGACGGGCGACCACACAACGCACGATTACAAGATGAACCATAGTAAGGTAAACAAGCGCGAACTAATACTTTGGCAGGTGTTAACTTGATTACAGCCCTTTGTCACCTGCAACCGTGTTTAACAACGAATCAAGCATGCTTCCGTGCATGCCGCAAACCCCGCCAAACATGCACCAGGGTTGCTGCAAGCAAAACAGAGATACTGCTCACTCACTGCAGCAAAGAAGTTACAAACGTTGGCAAAACGCAAAAAATGATCGAGTTGAATACTAGAGGCATGTTCTTACAAACGGTTCTGGAGTACTTAAAGAAATTATGAATATTCCCTTACTTTTTATCTCAGAAATT